>JARQWZ010005709.1:0-62500 GCA_033150135.1 Gobio occitaniae
TTGGGAACGTCTGGGGAACTGGAGGAGGACAAGCGAGGAAGGGGGAGGATAGAACACTATATGTTCAACCGCGAGTAATGTGTGTGTGTGTGTGTGTGTGTGTGTGTGTGTGTGTGTGTGTGTGTGTGTGTGTGTGTGTGTGTGTGTGTGTGTGAGAGAGAGTGAGTGAGTGAGTGTGTGAGTGAGAGTGTGTGTGTGTGTGTGTGTGTGTGTGTGTGTGTGTGTGTGTGTGTGTGTGTGTGTGTGTGTGTGTGTGTGTGTGAGAGAGTGTGAGAGAGTGAGTGAGTGAGTGAGTGTGTGAGTGAGAGTGTGTGTGTGTGTGTGTGTGTGTGTGTGTGTGTGTGTGTGTGTGTGTGTGTGTGTGTGTGTGTGTGTGTGTGTGTGAGAGTTGAGCGTAGAGCATGTCCGATCAATGACATCTGCTCTGAATATGTTCATCTGAATCCTCATCTGTGTGGAAGATCCCGAGGGATTACTTTATTATTGCACTTTCTGCATTAATTCAATCCTTTGCTCAGCAGAAAGTGAATAAACTTCAGAACCTCTTCTATCATCACTCACACAGTTTATCAGTGACAGAGTTCTGGACGAAACTTACATTTACATCGTGTTTGCACTCATGAATGAAAACAGAACAGAAACGTTTATTTGAAATGACCATTAACCGGCTAATAACATTATTTTATCGTTCTCTTTAATATTTTAATTTGGCAGTGACCAATCATGAATTAACCCATCTGGAGCTCTTGGTTATTTCTGACCGGAAAATTTTCTGTTTTGAAATTTTAAAAATCACTGCTTCATCAGAATGATATGAAATTTGGTGACTTTTCTAGCATTAGGGATGTAAACACACAAAAAAATTGGGGTCATGATTCGAGCATGATTCTAAGGGGTCGTAAAAAAATACTCCCACTTGTGCTCTTTGGTCAAAAATGACCACCATAGGAAATGAATGGGAAATCTGCAAAAAGACAAATTCACAGAAAAAAATCTATATTTCTAACAAAACAAAACAAATATCTAAAACTTTATACAACCCCAAATCAGAAAAAGTTGGGACAGAATGGAAAATGCAGAAAAAAAAGAAGTGATTTCTAAATTTACTTTGATTGTATTTCATTGCAGACAATATGAACACAAAATATTTCATGTTTTGTCTGGTCAACTTCATGTCATTTGTAAATATGCATCCTTTCCTGTCATTCAGACCTGCAACACATTTCAAAAAAAGTTGGGACAGGAGCAATTTAGGGCTAGTGATGAGGTAAAATGGTTAAATAATGATGTGATTTGAAACAGGTGATGTCAACAGGTGATTGTAATTATGATTTGGTACAAAAGCAGCATCCAAGAAAGGTCTAATCCTTTAGGAGCAAAGATGGGCCGAGGATCGCCAGTTTGCCAACAAATACGTGAGAAAATTATTGAAATGTTTAAAAACAATGTTCCTCAAAGAAAGATAGGAAGAGATTTGGATATTTCACGTTCAACAGTGCATAACATAATTAAAAGATTCAAGGAATCTGGAGGAATTTCAGTGCGTAAAGGACAAGGGCTCAAGCCTAAGCTGAACAACCGTGATCTCCGATCCCTCAGGCGGCACTGCATCAAGAATCGTCATCATCTAGAAGCCATATCACCACATGGGCTCAGGACTACTTTGGCAAACCTTTGTCCAGTACCACAATACGCAGTTACATCCACAAATGCCAGTTTAAACTGTACTGTGCCAAAAGGAAGCCCTATGTTAACAGTGTCCAGAAGCGCCGTCGACTTCTCTGGGCTCGAGGCATCTGGGATGGACCATCACACAGTGGAAACGTGTACTGTGGTCAGATGAATCAGTATTTCAGGTATTTTTTGGGAGGAATGGACGCCGTGTGCTCCAGACCAAAGAAGAAAAGGATCATCCAGACTGTTACCAGCAACAAGTCCAGAAGCCAGGGTCTGTCATGGTATGGGGTTGTGTCAGTGCCCTTGGCAAAGCTAACTTGCTCTTCTGTGAAGGCTCCATTAATGCTGAAAAGGACATAGAGATTTTGGAGCATAATATGCTGCCTTCAAGAAGACATCTTTTCCAGGGACGTCCATGCATATTTCAACAAGACAATGCAAAACCACATTCTGCACACATTACAAAGTCCTGGCTGTGGAGGAAGAGGGTTCGGGTACTTGTTTGCAGGAAGAATAGGACAAAATTACACCTGAAACACTTCATCACTTGGTGTCTTCAGCCCCTAAACGTCTTTTAAGTGTTGTGAAAAGGAGTGGCAACATTACAAAGTGGTAAATGCTTTACTGTCCCAACTTTTTTTGAAATGTGTTGCAGGTCTGAATGACAGGAAAGGATGCATATTTACAAATGACATGAAGTTGACCAGACAAAACATGACATATTTTGTGTTCATATTGTCTGCGATGAAATACAAGTCAAAGTAAATTTAGAAATCACTTCTTTTTTTTTATTATTATTTGCGTTTTCCATACTGTCCCAACTTTTTCTGATTTGGGGTTGTAATAAATAGTCTTTGAGATTTTTTTTTTAAATATACAGGGTTGACAACTTTTAAGATCAGGTTGGAGTGAGATTTTCTTTTCTCTTTTTTTTTGAGGGGCTGACGGTACATCAATTTCGATTTCAGTATCAATTCATAGCCTACTGTACATATTAGGAAATAAGGATATGTACGTTATTAACATTTTAAAATTTCACATTTAAAGGGTTACTTCAGTGATTTAGCATTAAGCATTTGTACTTAAACGGGTTCATTTATGCAGTAGAAATGTGAAAATATATTTGAATTTGGTGCCTTCTAGACTGAGAAAAGAAATTTTTGTCTCATGTGGATGAAAGACAACAACTCCCAGAATGCATTTGCTTTGCTGCCCTACGAGGCCACTCCCTACACCGTCGTTTTGATCTTCATAGTAATACAATCATTTCGTTCAGTTAGAGAATAAACACTACAATTAAAAACTGAACGCGTGTTTTCAATAAAGTGTGAGTGAGCCAAACGAAAGTCACGTCACAGACGCAGCAGGATCAGATTTCATTCATCACGAAGAGCTAAGGGAACATTATCCAGTCTGGAGCGTTATCTGATCGCATATGGAAGCTAAACTATCACAGGAATTCATTGACGAGTTGAAACACTCACTTTGCTCTGCACCGCTCCGTTATTAATGCCCGATCCGAGCGGCCGTGCTCATTTACACTCTGTGAGTGAGATCTCTCCCCTATGGGCGGTTGATAACATGCAGAACAGCTCCATCTAGTGGCTGTAGTCTTTAGCCTCTGGCCAAAAAATTCTCAGATGACGCAAAATGACGATATTTGCGTCATCTGAGGATTTTTTCCAGAAATAAAATGCATAATTCTCTCGTCTCAGGGGGATATGAGGGGGGAAAGTACATTTCCATTTATGCCTTTAGCAGACGCTTTTATCCAAAGTGACTTACAACTGAGCAGTACAGGAAGCGATCCATCATGAGGAGGCAGAAAAACACAGAAAGTGCCTGAAGTACTGAGCTTTGGACATCACACAGAGCATCACACACTAGAGTAGGGAAGAAGTAGAGGAAAAGAGAAGGAAAAGAGAAGGAAAAGAGAAGGTTTTTTTTTTTTTTTGAAGTACCATCATTTGAATATACTACCGGGTTTCTACTGATACAAGCTTAATGCTAAATCACTGAAGTTATCATTTAAAGAAATCTAGTGTTTGATCATATCTAAATATTTATTAAAATGCAAAACTGCAATACTTTTTTGAGCAACTAGATTAGATACATGTATATTGATTAAAGAGCCATAAAGCCACCTATAGTGGGAAATGGCATTACAAATGGGAATTGTTATTTTTCCAGCCACAAAATGACTCTAATTTGCCTCTTTGAATAAGAATTCTCTAATTTAACCTTAATTACTACACTAATTGTAATATAAATAATACAAATATTAAAAGAAAAATATTTTAAGTGGTCATTAAAGGACCATACTTATTGCACAAATAGTATTTAGTACCAAAATATCTCAAAATATTCAATAAATATTATTGAACTAAAATATAGAACATTTATTCAATTGAAAAATAGTTCAGGTGTGTGATCACATTTGACCATCAATGAGTGAGTGTGAGCAATTAGTGAGAAATCTGAGGGTTAAATACAAGAAAAACATTAACATTAATGTAAACAATTCTGCATCTCCATCACTCTCCATTATAAAACGATCCTGTATGGTTGACGTAATAATCAATGCACACTATGCTGTAGTGTTTACCAGAACCTGCGGTAAACTCCTGTAAAGCTGAGCTGTTGTGTATCAAGCCGTTCAAATGCATTGACACAGCGCTAGAAGTGTTGAGAGCTCGTGAAGCTGAGACGAGAGAACATGTGGCAACTCCGCTTTTCAACACTCTGGCTAACTGTTATGCCATATTAGCGCCAAAACGCTATTTATTGTTTGAATTTCGCATTAAAACTTAAAAAAAAATCTCAGACTTTTTTTAATATCAAAAGCAGGTTTGGCAATTTGGCGTGAGATTAAGTTGGGCAGCGTGAGCAGGGCCAGCCCAAGCCCTTATGGGGCCCTAAGCAGAATTTTATTTGGGGGCCCCCAATATGACCGACTATTGTCAATTCTTGATAATTCGCAAACCCAGTATAAATTGTATTAGTTGTAGTTGTGTTAGTTACATCATGTCTGCCTGTCATGTTTTTACCCTTATACGGTTTATAATTGTAACAGTAGCAAACCCACAAGAGTGATCAGGCGTTAATATTCAAACCCCTACAGTAAGTCTTACTGTACTACAGTTCACACTGGGATATGTACTTTTTTTAAGTAGTCTCTTATGCTGAATATGCTCACTTTTCCCCAGGATTCTTTGATGAATAGAAGGTTCAAAAGAACAGCATTTCTCTAAAATAGAAAGCTTTCAAAAAAATCCTAAAAACATAATCATAGATGTTTGTTGAGCATCAAATCATCATTTGAGAATGATTTGTGAAGGATCATGTGACACTGAAGACTGATGTAATGATGATAAATTCAGCTTTGATCACAGGAATAAATGACACTTTACTATATATTCACATAGAGAACAGCTGTTTTACATTATAATATTATTTTACAATATTTCTGTTTTTACTGTATTTTTGATCAAATAAATGCAGCCTTGGTGAGAAGAAGAGACTTATTTTAAAAACAAGAACTGTTGATTTCTTTCAAACATTAAACAGAGCTTTTATTTTGGCGGAAATAAAATTTTATTTTTTGTATTCCCTTCGACTGTGTAGAAAGAACCTTTTGATTTTCTAAATAAAAACTTCCAAAATGTAGGCTACACAACTTATCATTTCAAGGGAGAAACTGGAAGCTCTGCTGTTTGCTCTGTCCAAAACATGCAGCATGTCAGACAAGATATTCGCACTAAACCATATCACATTCTCAAATCCGTCTATTCATAAAAAGGTTACCGGGCAACTGACGAGTACGTTTTAGCGCCGATTTTTCCGCACTTTGGACTTTGAACCCTGACTAACAAGCGAATAGTGTCCAGCCGATGGCGCCGAATCAATCCCTGCATATATTAGAAAACTTTTTCCAATTTATTGCAATAATTGTTTAAGGCCATTTCTCGATTTCAATCTTCATAAAATAACTTTGCCGGAGAGTAATTTATTGTGCTCTTGGGGGCCCTCTGGTGGCCCTAAGCAGCCGCTTAGTTCGCTTATGCCTTGGGCCGGCTCTGAGCGTGAGACAGGCAACCCTGAATATATATTCAAATCCATCAAAAAAAAAAAAATCATTAAATGTGTTCAAAAGAGAACTAGTGAATCCTCAAGCCTCTCCATAGAGACCTCTAGTGGTTACACACATGGTTGCAGGATTTCTTAAATAATTCCAAAAGAGGCGCTAATCTGCCTTCAAAAAAAATTTATTTTGAAGGCCTAGTCTCTATTTTAACCTGAAATACTGCAATAATAAAATTAAAAAATAAAAAAAGTATAATTTTCAATGGCAAAAATAGACCATAATTATTGCATAAATATAAAAAATACCATCAAATCATCTCAAAATATCAAATTAAAAAGAAAAAATATTATTGAAAAAAAAAAAATTTGCATTGGTTTTACTGGGGTGGAGGAAGATTTATTTTTAGGTGTCCGGGAAGATGACCAATGCAACCCCTAAACCAAGAGCAGCAGAGGGGGAAATAAAATGCTGCGTGAGCTCAGCCAATCAGCACGTTCAGCGCCCAAGTCCCACCCCCCAAAGTTCCTGAACTTTGAAAAAGTACTAGGGCCGTTCGGAGGGGGAAATATTTACCCGGAACTTCATTCAGACACACGAGTATCAGCCCAAAGTCCCTGCGGTGGAAACGCGGCTTTACAGTGTATAAGGATGTTGTGGGTGGTTGCTAGGGCGTTGCTAAGGTATAGGGTGTCACATGGTTGGTTAGTGGTGGGTCTGATAAAGCAGCAGCACATGATTTAAGGAATGGTTGATGTTTGGAGCACACACACACACACACACACACACACACACACACACACACACACACACACTGCAGTCCGTCTGAGAGTCAGAAACACACGTTTCTCTGAAGAGACACTGCAGGGTTTGGTTTGATCTTGGCTCAGTTTACCCACAATGCCATGTGTTTAGCCTACAATAATCACAACACAGACTGTGCCCAGTAAATATAATAATCTGGCTGTGGCTGCTACTCCGTATGGAGAACGCCTGGCGCATAACAGACTAAAGCACACGCGTTTACCGGCGGACATGATGCTTCCTGTCCAGAGGAGGAGCTACAGCATCTGGGACTCGGAAAGCTGCTCTACAACTAGAGACACCACCACACTCTAAAAAATGCTGGGTTAAAAACAACCCAAGTTGGGTTGAAAATGGACTAACGCAACAATTACGTTTTTTTAACCCAGTGAATGGGTTGTTTTAAGCAAACATTTAACCCAACCGCTGGGTTAAAACGACTCATTCACTGGGTTAAAACAACCCAACCGCTGGGTTAAAACGACTCATTCACTGGGTTAAAACAACCCAACCTCTGGGTTAAAACAACCCATTCACTGGGTTAAAACGACCCATTCACTGGGTTAAAACAACCCAACCGCTGGGTTAAAACAACCCATTCACTGGGTTAAAACAACCCAACCGCTGGGTTAAAACGACTCATTCACTGGGTTAAAACAACCCAACCACTGGATTAAAACAACCCATTCACTGGGTTAAAACGACCCATTCACTGGGTTAAAACGACCCATTCACTGGGTTAAAACAACCCAACCTCTGGGTTAAAACAACCCAACCGCTGGGTTAAAACGACCCATTCACTGGGTTAAAACAACCCAACCACTGGGTTAAAACAACCCATTCACTGGGTTAAAACAACCCAACCGCTGGGTTAAAACAACCCATTCACTGGGTTAAAACGACCCATTCACTGGGTTAAAACGACCCATTCACTGGGTTAAAACAACCCAACCGCTGGGTTAAAACAACCCATTCACTGGGTTAAAACAACCCAACCGCTGGGTTAAAACGACCCATTCACTGGGTTAAAACGACCCATTCACTGGGTTAAAACAACCCATTAACTGGGTTAAAACAACCCATTCACTGGGTTAAAACAACCCAACCTCTGGGTTAAAACGACCCATTCACTGGGTTAAAACAACCCATTCACTGGGTTAAAACAACCCAACCGCTGGGTTAAAACGACCCATTCACTGGGTTAAAACAACCCAACCGCTGGGTTAAAACGACCCATTCACTGGGTTAAAACAACCCAACTGCTGGGTTAAAACAACCCATCCGCTGGATTAAAACAACCCAACCGCTGGGTTAAAACAACCCAACCACTGGGTTAAAATGACCCATTCACTGGGTTAAAACAACCCATTCACTGGGTTAAAACAACCCAACCGCTCGGTTAAAACAACCCATCCGCTGGGTTAAAACAACCCATTCACTGGGTTAAAACAACCCAACCGCTGGGTTAAAACAACCCAACCACTGGGTTAAAATGACCCATTCACTGGGTTAAAACAACCCATTCACTGGGTTAAAACAACCCATTCACTGGGTTAAAACAACCCAACCGCTCGGTTAAAACAACCCATCCGCTGGGTTAAAACGACCCATTCGCTGGGTTAAAACAACCCAACCGCTGGGTTAAAACAACCCAACCGCTGGGTTAAAACAACCCAACCGCTGGGTTAAAACGACCCATTCACTGGGTTAAAACAACCCAACCGCTGGGTTAAAACAACCCAACCGCTGGGTTAAAACAACCCATTCACTGGGTTAAAACAACCCAACCGCTGGGTTAAAACGACCCAATTGCTGGGTTAGTCCATTTTCAGCCCAGCTTGGGTTGTTTTTAACCCGGAGTGCAGGAGAGGCGGGAGAGGGGATGAAGTGCAGGGAAACTCCTCCTCAGACTCAGAGCCGCTCTGGAGTCGCTGAAGGTGCTCGAGGACTCAGTGGTGAGTTACACATTTCTCATGTTTGTGTGAGGCTTTCAGTCTCTCTGCAGAGCTTCAGGGCTTCACGGTTTTCATCTCATTCATTTGGAAAGAGATATTGAGGATTGTTTGAGGAGATCCATCATTTGTGTGTGTGTGTGTACGTGGCTCTCTCTCTCTCTCCCTCTCATCTGGTTTTCATAAGGGGAACACACAGCTGAAGTGTGAATGATTCAGGTCTGCTGTAGAATGAATGCTCTTTAGAAGCGATGTTAATCTGTGAAAGACGGAGGATTATACTGAGAAAGAGGCGCAGAGGATCCAGAGAGAGGAGATGCTTTAAACTCACACTGAAGAACGGATGAAGTTTTTATAAGCTTGTTCTGTACTGACACATTCAACCTCCGGCTGGCTCACATCTCTCACACATGGGTTTTATATGGCAGGATGTTTTATTATTCAAAAGGGGTCATTAATAATTATTTGAGGCATATTTATGGATGTGATTGAAGATCATCCTGTGCACCAGCACGTTAAATGTGGACACAGCAGTTTAAGTGTTAAAACCGTCCAAACAAGGCAATAACCAGTGTTGGGGAAAGTTATATATGCATTGCAATATTGCGTTACTCCCTTAAAAAGTAACTAATTGAGTTACTTAGTTACTTTTTAAGAAAAGTAATGCTTTACGTTAATTTTGCGTTACTTTTTCTCACCTGGGCTGGGCTTGCTTTTGTTTATAACAAAAAAGTTATATTTTTGTCAACGGTAAAGACCTCTTCATACCAAAATGTAAATAATGCGCCCCAGGCTGAGGTAGAGATGCAGATTCCCTCATGAACACTAGAGGGCGCAGCTCTGGAGAATGGAGAAGAGGACGCAGGAGAAAAAAGTTTGACCAATAAAAAACAAAAATCTAGTAATTTTCATCATCAAAGGTCAGCAGCAAGACTGGTAAATTAAATATAAAGGTAGATTATGCATAAAAATAGTTGTTTTATTTAACATTTAATTATTGGAGGTTTGCATAGTATTCTGATTTTATTCATTTTGAGGAGAACAGAATCTTTATTGTGCAAGTGAGATAAATAAATGCTCACATTTAGTCTAGAACTACAATAACCCTCATGTTCACACACACACACACACACACACACACACACACACACACACACACACACACACACACACACACACACACACACACACACACACACACACACACACACACACACTCTGCACTAACTCTCAACATAAGGACAGGAGAGCTGTCAGTCAAATTAATGTGAAAAAGTAACTCGTAAAAATATATTTTGTTGTAAATTTGAAAAGTAATGCGTTACTTTACTAGTTACTTGGAAAAAGTAATATTATTACGTAACTCAAGTTACTTGTAATGCGTTTCCCCCAACACTGGTAATAACCATGTCGTTAATAAAAACAGAAATAGAGCAGGTCTTCTACTTCAGAAATAATCATTTTCAGGGCTTGACCATTACGTTTTACCCAGGATGCACCTGTGCTCTAAGGTGAAACATTTAGAAACTAAGGGGCGCAAAAAATGTTATTTGTTGTTTTTAAAAATGTTATTATATTATTGTTAATTTTTATTTTCAGTATCATTTAATTTTATGTTAGTTAACATTTATTTATTTCAAGTAATGATTTATTTTTATGATTTTATGTTTTGTTAACCAGGCTATAATAACACTGATAATAGTCAAATCTATATATTTAATAATATGCGTCAAATAATGTTGTTAGTCTTTCCGGTGACGGGGCGTCCCAGACAGAAGCTACAATCGTTTACTTTAAATTAAATGAAAATTCAATTAAATACAGTTTGTGTTACCAAATGTGACCCTGGACCACAAAACCAGTCATAAGGGTAAATATCTTTAAACGGAGTAATAATCTGTCTATTGATCTGTGGTTTATTAGGACAATATTTGGCCGAACTATTATAAAATCTGGAATCTGAGGGTGCAAAAAACTCTAAATATTGAGAAAATCTCCTTTAAAGTTGTCCAAATGAAGTCCTTAGCAATGCATATTACTACTAATAATACATTTATGATATGAAAATTTACCAAATATCTTCATGGAACATGATCTTAATATCCTGATGATTTTTGGCATAAAAGAAAATGTATAATTTTGACCCATATGATGTATTGTTGGCTATTGGCACAGATAAACACGTGAGATCACGACTGCTGTTGAGCTGCAGGGCCACATGATAATAACCGGAGTGTAAATCTGACACACAGCGTGACTTTTATTTAATAATCAAGCCTGAAATACACCAGGACTCTTATTTTGAAATGCCTGTGCTTTATTATTATTGCAGGAACTCATTCAGATTCAGACGAGGAGATAAAATATGTGTTCATACACCCGTACACAACATATTACAGTATAAACACGTACAGTAAACACCGTCATTATTGATCATTAGTGTCGTTTGGTGTAAATGTGTGTATGAACGCACAACAGCGCCACCTTCAGGCTGTGTGACGTGAAGCACTCGCATTTATTAATAAAATCAGAGACTTATGAAGATTAATAATCACATTAGGCAGTGTCGCCATTTATGTTTTTCCATCCCCAAAATATAAAATGATCTTTAACCCTCTGGGCTTCTTCATTTATGGGTCACACTCAGGACCTTCGGGTCAAAAATGACCCAGAGGGCGCGATTAAGATAAAGAAGATTTGAGTAAAATCAATGAAATATATTTTTGTTCAATAATTGTTTTTTTTAAATTTTAAAATAATTTTATGATTTATGCAATAATTATGACCCATTTTTTCCATTGAATATAATAAAAATGTTATATTTATTTATTTTTTTACATTTTTTATTAAAGCTGTATTTAATTTTAGAGTCAAGCCTAGGCCTCATGAAAGCAATTTTTTAAATGAGATCGGTGCCATCCGGTGGACACACTGAGCATTTTTATCACGCAATGGCACATTTTTACTACTATAGTGGATCTTTTGGGATGAACACCCAAAAAAACTGGGCACAGGATTTGAAAAGTCTAAGTGGTCGTAAAAAAAAAAAATAATCACACTCAGGACCTTCGGGTCAAAAATGACCCCCATAGGAAATGAATGGGAAATTGTTTTTTTTGTGCATACAATCTACAAATCAGCCAGGATGCAGAAAAAAAAGACTCAACAGTGAAGATCTCTAAAACATCAAGAGTGCAAAACAGACAAAAAAACTCAAACACACACACACACTTATACACACAAAAACACATGCACACACAAATTAACGCGTGCCATTCCAAAAGCTAATTGTGTTTTTGTGTGTGTGTGTGTGTGTGTGTGTGTGTGTGTGTGTGTTTTTTTTGTCTGTTTTGCACTCTTGATGTTTTAGAGATCTTCACTGTTGAGTCTTTATTTCTGCATCCTGGCTGATTAGTAGATTGTATGCACAAAAAAACAATTTCCCATTCATTTCCTATGGGGGTCATTTTTGACCCGAAAGTCCTGAGTGTGACTTTTCTTTTTTAGGACCACTTAGACTTTTCAAATCCTGTCCCCAATTTGTTTGGGTGTTCATATACCAGGTACCAATAAAGTCACCAAGTTTCAGACCATTCCGATGAAGCTACGATTTTTTACAATTTTTATTATAAAAAATTTGGGTCAGAAGTGAAATGACCGAAGAGCCCCAGAGGGTTAAAGTGCCCCTATTAGTCTGTTTTAAAGGCTCCTGATGTTGTTTAGGTCTCCATCTTAACAACAGGAGAAAACGGGGCCGGTTCAGCTGTTCAGTGTAATGACCAGTGCCCTCCTCATCCAGGTGTTGATCAGTGTAATGACCAGTGCCCTCCTCATCCAGGTGTTGTTAAGTGTAATGACCAGTGCCCTCCTCATCCAGGTGTTGATCAGTGTAATGACCAGTGCCCTCCTCATCCAGGTGTTGATCAGTGTAATGACCAGTGCTCTCCTCATCCAGGTGTTGTTAAGTGTAATGACCAGTGCCCTCCTCATCCAGGTGTTGATCAGTGTAATGACCAGTGCTCTCCTCATCCAGGTGTTGTTAAGTGTAATGACCAGTGCCCTCCTCATCCAGGTGTTGATCAGTGTAATGACCAGTGCCCTCCTCATCCAGGTGTTGATCAGTGTAATGACCAGTGCTCTCCTCATCCAGGTGTTGATCAGTGTAATGACCAGTGCTCTCCTCATCCAGGTGTTGTTCAGTGTAATGACCAGTGCCCTCCTCATCCAGGTGTTGATCAGTGTAATGACCAGTGCTCTCCTCATCCAGGTGTTGTTCAGTGTAATGACCAGTGCCCTCCTCATCCAGGTGTTGATCAGTGTAATGACCAGTGCTCTCCTCATCCAGGTGTTGTTAAGTGTAATGACCAGTGCCCTCCTCATCCAGGTGTTGATCAGTGTAATGACCAGTGCCCTCCTCATCCAGGTGTTGTTAAGTGTAATGACCAGTGCCCTCCTCATCCAGGTGTTGTTAAGTGTAATGACCAGTGCCCTCCTCATCCAGGTGTTGTTCAGTGCCCTCCTCGTCCAGGTGTTGTTCAGTGTAATGACCAGTGCCCTCCTCATCCAGGTGTTGATCAGTGTAATGACCAGTGCTCTCCTCATCCAGGTGTTGTTAAGTGTAATGACCAGTGCCCTCCTCATCCAGGTGTTGATCAGTGTAATGACCAGTGCCCTCCTCATCCAGGTGTTGATCAGTGTAATGACCAGTGCCCTCCTCATCCAGGTGTTGTTAAGTGTAATGACCAGTGCCCTCCTCATCCAGGTGTTGTTAAGTGTAATGACCAGTGCCCTCCTCATCCAGGTGTTGTTCAGTGCCCTCCTCATCCAGGTGTTGATCAGTGTAATGACCAGTGCCCTCCTCATCCAGGTGTTGATCAGTGCCCTCCTCATCCAGGTGTTGATCAGTGTAATGACCAGTGCCCTCCTCATCCAGGTGTTGTTCAGTGTAATGACCAGTGCCCTCCTCATCCAGGTGTTGATCAGTGTAATGACCAGTGCCCTCCTCATCCAGGTGTTGATCAGTGTAATGACCAGTGCCCTCCTCATCCAGGTGTTGTTCAGTGTAATGACCAGTGCCCTCCTCATCCAGGTGTTGATCAGTGCCCTCCTCATCCAGGTGTTGATCAGTGTAATGACCAGTGCCCTCCTCATCCAGGTGTTGTTCAGTGTAATGACCAGTGCCCTCCTCATCCAGGTGTTGATCAGTGTAATGACCAGTGCCCTCCTCATCCAGGTGTTGTTCAGTGCCCTCCTCATCCAGGTGTTGATCAGTGTAATGACCAGTGCCCTCCTCATCCAGGTGTTGTTCAGTGCCCTCCTCATCCAGGTGTTGATCAGTGTAATGACCAGTGCCCTCCTCATCCAGGTGTTGATCAGTGTAATGACCAGTGCCCTCCTCATCCAGGTGTTGTTCAGTGTAATGACCAGTGCCCTCCTCGTCCAGGTGTTGTTCAGTGTAATGACCAGTGCCCTCCTCATCCAGGTGTTGATCAGTGTAATGACCAGTGCCCTCCTCATCCAGGTGTTGATCAGTGTAATGACCAGTGCTCTCCTCATCCAGGTGTTGATCAGTGTAATGACCAGTGCCCTCCTCATCCAGGTGTTGTTCAGTGTAATGACCAGTGCCCTGCTCATCCAGGTGTTGATCAGTGTAATGACCAGTGCCCTCCTCATCCAGGTGTTGATCAGTGTAATGACCAGTGCCCTCCTCATCCAGGTGTTGATCAGTGTAATGACCAGTGCCCTCCTCATCCAGGTGTTGATCAGTGTAATGACCAGTGCCCTCCTAATCCAGGTTTTGATCAGTGTAATGACCAGTGCCCTCCTCGTCCAGGTGTTGATCAGTGTAATGACCAGTGCCCTCCTCATCCAGGTGTTGATCAGTGTAATGACCAGTGCCCTCCTCATCCAGGTGTTGTTCAGTGTAATGACCAGTGCCCTCCTCATCCAGGTGTTGATCAGTGTAATGACCAGTGCCCTCCTCATCCAGGTGTTGTTCAGTGTAATGACCAGTGCCCTCCTCATCCAGGTGTTGATCAGTGTAATGACTAGTGCCCTCCTCATCCAGGTGTTGATCAGTGTAATGACCAGTGCCCTCCTCATCCAGGTGTTGATCAGTGCCCTCCTCATCCAGGTGTTGTTCAGTGTAATGACCAGTGCCCTCCTCATCCAGGTGTTGATCAGTGCCCTCCTCATCCAGGTGTTGTTCAGTCCCCTGCTCATCCAGGTGTTGATCAGTGCCCTCCTCATCCAGGTGTTGTTCAGTGTAATGACCAGTGCCCTCCTCCTCCAGGTGTTGATCAGTGTAATGACCAGTGCCCTCCTCATCCAGGTGTTGATCAGTGTAATGACCAGTGCCCTCCTCATCCAGGTGTTGTTCAGTGCCCTCCTCATCCAGGTGTTGATCAGTGTAATGACCAGTGCCCTACTCATCCAGGTGTTGATCAGTGTAATGACCAGTGCCCTCCTCATCCAGGTGTTGATCAGTGTAATGACCAGTGCCCTCCTCACCCAGGTGTTGATCAGTGTAATGACCGGTACCTTCCTCATCCAGGTGTTGATCAGTGTAATGACCAGTGCCCTCCTCATCCAGGTGTTGATCAGTGTAATGACCAGTGCCCTCCTCACCCAGGTGTTGTTCAGTGCCCTCCTCATCCAGGTGTTGATCAGTGTAAAGACCAGTGCCCTCCTCATCCAGGCGTTGTTCAGTGTAATGACCAGTGCCCTCCTCATCCAGGTGTTGATCAGTGTAATGACCAGTGCCCTCCTCATCCAGGTGTTGTTAAGTGTAATGACCAGTGCCCTCCTCATCCAGGTGTTGATCAGTGTAATGACCAGTGCCCTCCTCATCCAGGTGTTGATCAGTATAATGACCAGTGCCCTACTCATCCAGGTGTTGATCAGTGTAATGACCAGTGCCCTCCTCATCCAGGTGTTGATCAGTGTAATGACCAGTGCCCTCCTCATCCAGGTGTTGATCAGTGTAATGACCAGTGCCCTCCTCATCCAGGTGTTGTTCAGTGCTCTCCTCATCCAGGTGTTGATCAGTGTAATGACCAGTGCCCTCCTCATCCAGGTGTTGATCAGTGTAATGACCAGTGCCCTCCTCATCCAGGTGTTGATCAGTGTAATGACCAGTGCCCTCCTCATCCAGGTGTTGTTCAGTGCTCTCCTCATCCAGGTGTTGATCAGTGTAATGACCAGTGCCCTCCTCATCCAGGTGTTGATCAGTGTAATGACCAGTGCCCTCCTCATCCAGGTGTTGTTCAGTGTAATGACCAGTGCCGTCCTCATCCAGGTGTTGTTCAGTGCCCTCCTCATCCAGGTGTTGATCAGTGTAATGACCAGTGCCCTCCTCATCCAGGTGTTGTTCAGTGTAATGACCAGTGCCCTCCTCATCCAGGTGTTGATCAGTGCCCTCCTCATCCAGGTGTTGTTCAGTGTAATGACCAGTGCCCTCCTCATCCAGGTGTTGTTCAGTGCCCTCCTCATCCAGGTGTTGATCAGTGTAATGACCAGTGCCCTCCTCATCCAAGTGTTGTTCAGTGCCCTCCTCATCCAGGTGTTGATCAGTGTAATGACCAGTTTCCTCCTCATCCAGGTGTTGTTCAGTGTAATGACCAGTGCCCTCCTCATCCAGGTGTTGTTCAGTGCCCTCCTCATCCAGGTGTTGATCAGTGTAATGACCAGTGCCCTCCTCATCCAGGTGTTGATCAGTGTAATGACCAGTGCCCTCCTCATCCAGGTGTTGTTCAGTGCCCTCCTCATCCAGGTGTTGACCAGTGTAATGACCAGTGCCCTCCTCATCCAGATGTTGATCAGTGTAATGACCAGTGCCCTCCTCATCCAGGTGTTGATCAGTGTAATGACCAGTGCCCTCCTCATCCAGGTGTTGATCAGTGTAATGACCAGTGCCCTCCTCATCCAGGTGTTGATCAGTGTAATGACCAGTGCCCTCCTCATCCAGGTGTTGATCAGTGTAATGACCAGTGCCCTCCTCATCCAGGTGTTGATCAGTGTAATGACCAGTGCCCTCCTCATCCAGGTGTTGTTCAGTGTTATGACCAGTGCCCTCCTCATCCAGGTGTTGATCAGTGTAATGACCAGTGCCCTCCTCATCCAGGTGTTGATCAGTGTAATGACCAGTGCCCTCCTCATCCAGGTGTTGATCAGTGTAATGACCAGTGCCCTCCTCATCCAGGTGTTGATCAGTGTAATGACCAGTGCCCTCCTCATCCAGGTGTTGATCAGTGTAATGACCAGTGCCCTCCTCATCCAGGTGTTGTTCAGTGTAATGACCAGTGCCCTCCTCATCCAGGTGTTGATCAGTGTAATGACCAGTGCCCTCCTCATCCAGGTGTTGATCAGTGTAATGACCAGTGCCCTCCTCATCCAGGTGTTGTTCAGTGTAATGACCAGTGCCCTCCTCATCCAGGTGTTGATCAGTGTAATGACCAGTGCCCTCCTCACCCAGGTGTTGTTCAGTGTAATGACCAGTGCCCTCCTCATCCAGGTGTTGTTTAGTGTAATGACTATTGCCCTCCTCATCCAGGTGTTGTTAAGTGTAATGACCAGTGCCCTCCTCATCCAGGTGTTGATCAGTGTAATGACCAGTGCCCTCCTCATCCAGGTGTTGTTCAGTGCCCTCCTCATCCAGGTGTTGATCAGTGTAATGACCAGTGCCCTCCTCATCCAGGTGTTGTTCAATGCCCTCCTCATCCAGGTGTTGTTCAGTGTAATGACCAGTGCCCTCCTTATCCAGGTGTTGTTCAGTGTAATGACCAGTGCCCTCCTCATCCAGGTGTTGTTCAGTGTAATGACCAGTGCCCTACTCATCCAGGTGTTGTTCAGTGTAATGACCAGTGCCCTCCTCATCCAGGTGTTGATCAGTGTAATGACCAGTGCCCTCCTCATCCAGGTGTTGTTCAGTGTAATGACCAGTCCCCTCCTCATCCAGGTGTTGATCAGTGTAATGACCAGTGCCCTCCTCATCCAGGTGTTGTTCAGTGTAATGACCAGTGCCCTCCTCATCCAGGTGTTGATCAGTGTAATGACCAGTGCCCTCCTCACCCAGGTGTTGTTCAGTGTCCTCCTCATCCAGGTGTTGATCAGTGTAATGACTATTGCCCTCCTCATCCAGGTGTTGTTAAGTGTAATGACCAGTGCCCTCCTCATCCAGGTGTTGTTAAGTGTAATGACCAGTGCCCTCCTCATCCAGGTGTTGTTCAGTGCCCTCCTCATCCAGGTGTTGATCAGTGTAATGACCAGTGCCCTCCTCATCCAGGTGTTGATCAGTGTAATGACCAGTGCCCTCCTCATCCAGGTGTTGTTCAGTGCCCTCCTCATCCAGGTGTTGATCAGTGTAATGACCAGTGCCCTCCTCATCCAGGTGTTGATCAGTGCCCTCCTCATCCAGGTGTTGTTAAGTGTAATGACCAGTGCCCTCCTCATCCAGGTGTTGATCAGTGTAATGACCAGTGCCCTCCTCATCCAGGTGTTGTTCAGTGCCCTCCTCATCCAGGTGTTGATCAGTGTAATGACCAGTGCCCTCCTCATCCAGGTGTTGATCAGTGCCCTCCTCATCCAGGTGTTGTTCAGTGTAATGACCAGTGCCCTCCTCATCCAGGTGTTGATCAGTGTAATGACCAGTGCCCTCCTCATCCAGGTGTTGTTCAGTGTAATGACTATTGCCCTCCTCATCCAGGTGTTGTTAAGTGTAATGACCAGTGCCCTCCTCATCCAGGTGTTGATCAGTGTAATGACCAGTGCCCTCCTCATCCAGGTGTTGTTCAGTGTAATGACCAGTGCCCTCCTCATCCAGGTGTTGATCAGTGTAATGACCAGTGCCCTCCTCATCCAGGTGTTGATCAGTGTAATGACCAGTGCTCTCCTCATCCAGGTGTTGATCAGTGTAATGACCAGTGCCCTCCTCATCCAGGTGTTGATCAGTGTAATGACCAGTGCCCTCCTCATCCAGGTGTTGTTCAGTGCCCTCCTCATCCAGGTGTTGTTCAGTGCCCTCCTCATCCAGGTGTTGTTCAGTGTAATGACCAGTGCCCTCCTCATCCAGGTGTTGTGATGTTGGCCGTGTTTCTGCTTCTGCTGCTGCTGCCCCATGTGGCGTCCGTCCCCTCGCCCTCCAGGGCGACGCCCAGATTCTGCCGCAGGTGCTGCGATCACTTAGACCCGCCCCTCAACCCCGCCTCCCATCCTGCAGCCAATCAGACGCCGGAGATCCGCACCATCATTAACATGACCATTCTTAAAGGTAAGAGAGCCGAACACACCTGTAATCTGGACTTACTACATTCTCCATGTTGTCATTACCATGGCGTCAGTTATGCTTACACGCATGTTTAGGATTTATAAGCTTTGAGTATATTTTGCCACACCCGTTTTCTAAATGACCCTGTTATAGCTACCCAAAGGGTAAAGTTCAACTTTTTTAATGATATTTATAAACCTAGAAAGCCCAGATAATTGTACTGCATTGGTTTTATTCAGATTGAGCGAAAAAAAATTTGTTTACATAATCGCAAATATTAAATGAACGATTTGATTGACAGCAGTGGTTCATGAGGCAAAGTTGTTCAGTATGAGGAGATCTATCAAATGATATGCATATTGTGTGTGTGTGTTCACAAACACCACGTGATCACACAGGCATAAATCTTGTCAACGCCACCTAGTGGCCGATTTCTTTCAAAAATGAGTCAAAAACGCTCACTGAGTTTCATTCCGATGCTCAAACTTCATTGGCCGATCGGGGATGTTTTTTGAGATACGCCAACGTCCTCATGGACAATCATGGCACCTTGGACAAAGAAACCGCATGCCAATTTTTAAGCCAATGGGATGAGCGGTGAAGTAGTTATAGCCATTTTCATGTTTTTTCCCCTGTTATAGCGCCACCAAGTGGCCAGTCGCCGCGTCCTTTTTCACACTACCACAGAACGAGCTCTAACATAGATGTGCTGAGTTTGGCGAAAATATCTCATTCGGTTCATGTGTTACAGCCATTTTAGTAAAAGTGGCTCCGCCCACTTCGAACGTTCTGGCGGTCCTTAGGGACCGTGAACCGAAATTTCAACTTTTTTTTGATTACTATAGACAATCAGACTCCAGAGAATCTTGCGGAACTGGTTTGGTGGACTAGGACTAGTTTGCAAAAGTAGGTTTTTCAAGAACTCCAAAATACCCGAAAAATTCGCCTGAACAACGAGTATTGCAGCCATGAGTTACTTATGCGCCATTGCACACTTTTGAGCGCTGTAGCGTCCCCGTCAGGCCGATTGGGACGAGCTTTGGTGTCGTTGTAGACGTTGTGAGTACAACCAACTCTCAAAGTTTCAAGTCTCTACGACTTACGGTTTGGTCCACCGGTCAGTTTTAGCGGAGAAAATTTGAAAATTAGCAAAAACATTCGAGTTTCAGCGCTACAACAGCTAATAATAGATTTTGCGGATTCTGCTGAAATACTGTAGAGTTTGATGGTCACGTGACATATAGACATATGGGAGGAGATTTCTCCCTCCTGTGTCCCCTTTACTGTCCTAATTATACACAATTATATGTCGAGTTAGTTTATTGTTAGCGTTAGTTTCCCTGCTCTGGCCCAGTTTGGTTCAGAACAATCGAGGAAGCCAAAAGAGACGCGTGTTTACTTGTTCTTCACTCGCAGTGGATTGCTCGTGGTCAAGTCCATTTCCATTCTCAGAGATTCCTGAACACAACCGCACGAGGCCGGCTGCCATTGGACGCTGTGAGGTCATGTGACCACGGTTTATTTCCTTTGAGCTGAGTAAGGGGTAATTTCGCTGGTGGTGAGGAACATCTGTCGACAAGCAGAAACCACAGCTCAGTGAAGAGTTTTCATCTGCAGGAAGTGAAGACTAAAGCTGGCGTCCTGCAGAGCCACAGGAGAAACTTCACTGTTCTTCTTCTGGACAAATGTTTGCCGCTACTCGTCCCGTTAGTCGTAGAGCCATGAGGACGAATCGTGGAGGAGCTGTGATGGTCACACAGGACAAAAGATCCCATACACTAGCATTGTTTTTGAATCTCAACTGACACACACACATGCACACACACACACACACACACACACACACGCTCTCACACACACACACACACACACACACACGCTCTCACACACGCTCTCACACACACACACGCTCTCACACACGCTCACACACACGCTCACACACACATGTTTGTTTTTGTGAAATGTGAGGACATTCCATAGGCGTAATGGTTTTTATACCGTACAAACCGTATTTTCTATCCCCTTACACTGCCCCTAAACCTACCCATCACACACACACACACACACACACACACACACACACACACACACACACACACACACACACACACACACACACACACACACACACACACACACACACACACACACACACACTGCCCACAGGAGACTGTGCAGTTCACTTTCTGTGAAAAAAACCTCATTCTGTGTGATTTATAAGCATTTTGAAAAGTGAGGACATGGGGAACGTCCTCATATTTCACCCTCTTTTTGTAATACCCATGTCATTATACACATTTGTGTCCTGATATTTCACAAAAACATGCCCACACACACACACACACACACACGCTCTCTCACACACACATGCGTGCACTCACACACATACTCTCACACACTCACACACACACGCACACACACACACACACACACACGCACGCACGCACACACGCACACACTCACGCATACACACACACGTGTGCACTCACACACACATGCAGGGCCTTAGGGAACACACACACACACACACACACACACACACACACACACACACACACACACACACACACACACACACTCATTTGACTTATCAAGCAGCCAATAAGTAATAAGACCTGAAATCTTCATAGCCACACCCTAGCAACCAATAACAGGTCCCTAGCAACCGAGTTTTGCCAATGCAAGCACGGCTCACATTTTCCTCAGGAAATGTAAAATGTCTAGTTTATGATGTAAACCAGTTCAACAGGTTGCAGTGTGTGTGTAAATAAGCTCATTGATTGGTTGTTTGACAGGTGATAAGGGCGAGCGTGGTGACAGAGGGACGCCCGGTAAAGCCGGAGCAGACGGCCCCGAGGGACCCGCAGGTGTGACGGGGCCCAAAGGCAGTAAAGGAGCCGCGGGGGCCCCTGGGGACCCCTGCAAAACCCAGCACTCCTCCTTCTCCGTGGGCCGGCGTAAAGCCCTGCACAGCGCAGATCACTACCAGCCCATGATCTTCGACACCGTCTTCGTGAACCTGGGCGAACACTTCAACATGTTCAGAGGGAGGTTCTACTGCTCCGTCCCCGGGGTCTACCTCTTCAACATCAACATCCACACCTGGAACTCCAAGGAGACGTACCTGCACCTGATGCTCAACGAGCGGCCGCAGGTGATCCTGTACGCCCAGCCCAGCGAGCGCTCCATCATGCAGAGCCAGAGCCTCATGCTGCCGCTGGAGCTCCAGGACCAGGTGTGGGTGCGGCTCTACAAGCGCCAGCGCGACAACGCCATCTACAGCGACGACGTGGACGTCTACATCACCTTCAACGGACACCTGGTGGCCCCGAAAGCCTGAGGATCTAGAGCAGGGGTCCTGGAGGGCCACTGTCCTGCAGAGTTTAGCTCCAAGCCTAATTAAACACGCCTTCCTGTGCTCTTTCTAGAGATCCTGGACATAGATATACATAATAAAGGCTAGATGTCTTACCAGGGTTTCTGCAGGTTTCACCAAGTCAAATTTAAGACTTTTTAAGACCATTGTGAATGAAATTTAAACACACACACACACACACACTCTCTCTCTCTCTCACACACGCTCTCACACACACACGCTCTCACACACGCTCTCACACACACGCTCTCACACACACACGCTCTCACACACACACGCTCTCACACACACACACACACACTCACACATACATACATACACACGCGTGCACTCACACATAATCTCACACACACTCTCTCACACGCTCTCGCACACACACACGCTCTCGCACACACACTCTCACACACACACACGCTCTCACACACACACACTCACACACACACTCTCAGACACACACACACTCTCACACACACACACACACACACTCTCACACACACACTCACGCATACATACACACGCGTGCACTCACACACATACTCTCACATACACACACACACACACACTCTCACACACACACACACACACACACACACTCACGCATACATACACACGCGTGCACTCACACACACACGCTCTCACACACACACACACACTCACGCATACATACACACGCGTGCAATCACACACATACTCTCACACACACACTCACACACACACACACACGCTCTCACACACACACACACACACACTAAAGCACTGCGGGAGCATTTTAATGAGCAATAAAGGTAGCGTTACATGGACGTAGGAAAATTAAAATGATTTAAAACCTAGAACTAAATACTTCAGCGAATTTAAGACTTTTTAAGGCCTAAAATTTTAGACTTTTTAAGACCCCACGGAAACCCTGCTTACGGCGTTACTAACGTCATCACCGGCGGCCATCTTGTCACAGGCAGGGTTCTGTGGCTCCTGATGTGAGGCGAGTGATCTGAACACAAATACTCTTATCTCACTGAAATCTAGACAGATTTAAAAATGGTTCGGTTTCTTACAAACATTATTATCGTGGCTATAATTATGGATGCTTGAACAAATTATGAATAATTTTTCATAAGTATACAGTGTCATAACTACATCTCTGACGTTTATAACAAACCAAACAGTTTGAAAATCGGTAGAAAATTGAGCAAGTTATGGTTATTTTAAAAGTGCATGCACCATGAAAACACAATGAGTGAGCAAGCTGAGTGAGACAAGATGGCCGCCAGGTGTGGATGTCGAACTCCTTTGGCCAGCAGTGCGGACGAGGCATCTAGCCTTTATTATGTATATCTATGGTCCTGGATACCTTGATTAGCTTGCTCAGGTGTGTTTGATCAGGGTTGGAGCTAAACTCTGCAGGACAGTGGACCGAGTTTGAGGAACCCTGATCTAGAGGGACGCCATCTTGGAACCTTTTGCTTTTCAACCGAACTCTCTGCTGTTGTCTCTCACCTCATTTTGGAGAAATTGTAAGCGTGACAACAAGACTTGTACAGTGTTTGCTTTAAGCTGCTGAGCAGCCGTGGATTTCGAGCTGGACTTTTAACTCTTGACCCCCTCGCGCTCTCAGATCAGCTTCATGCGGTTTCATCTCTGTGCTCACCTTCACTTTAGGACAATATGACATGATTCACATATTAAAGAGCACCTATTCTGCTTTCCTCCATCTGTCTTTAGTGTGTGATGTTGCTTTTTGAAGGCATCTCTCAGTGTCAGTGTTTCTGAAACGCCTCCAGCTTGAGTTTCTTCCACGTCACAATATTCCTCATTATAATCATTCATACGCAAAATATGAGGAGATAATACAACATTACAGCAGGAAAAGCTGCTCTAGTACAGACAGAGACAACATAAAGACTGTAATGCTGCGTTCACACCAGACGTGAATGACGCGTTTCGCACAAGTGATTTACATATTAAGTCAATGCAAAGACGCAAATAGACATTCTGCGGCGCCATTCACGCGAATTGAGTGTTTGACGAGTGATTCGCGCGAATACCGTTAACCAATCAGGAGCTTGCTCTAGTAGTGACAACGATGAGGAGAAAATCTGTATATTAATATCTGGTTCAGACAATATGATTATAAGTGTGATAACATTAAATGACATGAAACCTTTCTTTTTCCTAATTTTCATTCTATTTTCCTCTACTTCTTCCCTACTCTAGTGTGTGATGCTCTGTGTGATGTCCAAAGCTCAGTACTTCAGGCACTTTCTGTGTTTTTCTGCCTCCTCATGATGGATCGCTTCCTGTACTGCTCAGTTGTAAGTCGCTTTGGATAAAAGCGTCTGCTAAAGGCATAAATGGAAATGTAATGTAAATGTAAACACAACCCAGTTTCTTTTTGTTAAATGCAAGTTTATGTTTGATCAATAATACAAAAGTATAAGTAAAAGGTATAATAAGCTACACATGAAATAAAGCAAACAATTTGGTCAAACATTCACAGTCAGAGCTAGTCGGCTACAACACTAACGCAAAGTTAAAGAGCCTAAAAATAAAAAAGTTATGAAACTTCACTTTGCCCTCAGACTAAACGATTTGCCAGGGAACAAATTATAGATCCATGAGACCCAAGATCGCGCGTTACATATACACGAGACGAATTAAAGCTCGAGGGGAACACGGATATGATGTCATCGACAGGCCACGCCCTCACACGTCCCGGTTCCTCGGGTAAAATAGCATCTCACCAGTTACAAATAGTCGGAAACATTTGGGATATTGTAAGTACTCTGAACAAAATATATAACATTGGCCTAGTGGAGTTTGGATATTTACTGCACAAATGTTACATAGTGCAGCTTTAAGCCCACAAAACACACAATAGATATGCGTCCACAAGACTTTTGACTAGGGGTGTAACGGTTCGCGTATTCGTACCGAACGGTTCACGGGGTGAGTTCCAAATGGAATCAGTATTCCCTATTTGATCATCCCTATGTGAGCAGGACACGCGTGTGCCGTATGTAGCAGTTTGGAATGCACTTGGCAAAGGGAGCGGCGTAAATTCCTCATTATCTTCAGCTGGGATGTTCCCGTGACAATGCAGCGCCAGCATAAATAAATATACAATTCATATTTTTAAGAGTTATATTACTTTTTATATACAGTATTACAAAGCATATTTTTATAAACATTTTAAAATAAAAATTGTTTATTTTTATTTGCAACAGTTAGGCTAAAAAAAAGAAAATTATGCAGATAAAACTGCGACATCTGCTGCAGTGTTGCCAAGTTCATACATGTCCGCAGGTTGAAGCAACCCCAATTGTGTGATATTTAGCACCGGGAATGCGTATTTCAGCAGGAAACCCTGCCAAAAAGACATATATTTTACCCCCCATAAGAGATTTTTACCAAAAAAAACCCACTGAAATGAGACTGGGCTTGTTTTGGGCTAGTTTTGAGTAGCGATTGGGCGGGTTTTGTTGTGAATATCTGGCAACCCTGATCTGCTGACGGACACTGTGCTGCGTTGTCACCGGAACATCCCAGCTGAAGATAATGAGGAATTTACGCCGCTCCCTTTGCCAAGTGCATTCCAAACTGCTACATACGGTACACGTGTGTCCTGCTCACATAGGGATGATCAAATAGGGAATACTGATTCCATTTGGAACTCACCCCGTGAACCGTTCGGTACGAATACACGAACCGTTACACCCCTACTTTTGACTAATGGGTGTTGTTGCCTAGAGTTTTTGCTTCAAACTGATGTGAGAACCATTGTGCCTGCTCATAAAACAATATATTGATTTACATTTTGTAAGACACTTTATCATAATTATAGCAGGAGACGCCACAGACATCAGAGCCAGAGGCAGAAGGACTGGCCGAGGAAAGGCTGATCTCACCGGGTTAATGAGCGCCGCTGATCCACTGGAGCTCACACACACACACACACACACACACACCAGATCACATGTTCAGCTCCACACACACCAGATCACATGTTCAGCTCCACACACACCAGATCACATGTTCAGCTCCACACACACCAGATCACATGTTCAACTCCACACACACCACATCACATGTTCAGCTCCACACACACCAGATCACATGTTCAGCTCCACACACACCAGATCACATGTTCAGCTCCACACACACCAGATCACATGTTCAACTCCACACACACCAGATCACATGTTCAACTCCACACACACCAGATCACATGTTCAACTCCACACACACCAGATCACATGTTCAACTCCACACACCAGATCACATGTTCAACTCCACACACACCAGATCACATGTTCAGCTCCACACACACCAGATCACATGTTCAGCTCCACACACACCAAATCACATGTTCAGCTCCACACACACCAGATCACATGTTCAGCTCCACACACACCAGATCACATGTTCAACTCCACACACACCAGATCACATGTTCAACTCCACACACACCAGATCACATGTTCAACTTCACACACACCAGATCACATGTTCAACTCCACACACACCAGATCACATGTTCAGCTCCACACACACCAGATCACATGATCAACTCCACACACACCAGATCACATGTTCAACTCCACACACACCAGATCACATGTTCAGCTCCACACACACCAGATCACATGTTCAGCTCCACACACACCAGATCACATGTTCAACTCCACACACACCAGATCACATGTTCAACTCCACACACACCAGATCCCATGTTCAACTTCACACACACCAGATCACATGTTCAACTCCACACACACCAGATCACATGTTCAGCTCCACACACACCAGATCACATGATCAACTCCACACACACCAGATCACATGTTCAACTCCACACACACCAGATCACATGTTCAGCTCCACACACACCAGATCACATGTTCAGCTCCACACACACCAGATCACATGTTCAACTCCACACACACCAGATCACATGTTCAGCTCCACACACACCAGATCACATGTTCAGCTCCACACACACCAGATCACATGTTCAGCTCCACACACACCAGATCACATGTTCAATTCCACACACACCAGATCACATGTTCAGCTCCACACACACCAGATCACGTGTTCAACTCCACACACACCAGATCACATGTTAAGCTCCACACACACCAGATCACATGTTCAACTCCACACACACCAGATCACATGTTCAACTCCACACACACCAGATCACATGTTCAACTCCACACACACCAGATCACATGTTCAACTCCACACACACCAGATCACATGATCAACTCCACACACACCAGATCACATGTTCAACTCCACACACACCAGATCACATGATCAACTCCACACACACACCAGATCACATGTTCAACTCCACACACACCAGATCACATGATCAACTCCACACACACCAGATCACATGATCAACTCCACACACACCAGATCACATGATCAACTCCACACACACACACACACACACACACACACCAGATCACATGTTCAACTCCACACACCAGATCACATGATCAACTCCACACACACCAGATCACATGTTCAACTCCACACACACCAGATCACATGATCAACTCCACACACACACACACACACCAGATCACATGTTCAACTCCACACACCAGATCACATGTTCAACTCCACACACACCAGATCACATGTTCAACTCCACACACACCAGATCACATGTTCAACTCCACACACACCAGATCACATGTTCAACTCCACACACACCAGATCACATGTTCAACTCCACACACCAGATCACATGATCAACTCCACACACACCAGATCACATGTTCAGCTCCACACACACCAGATCACATGATCAACTCCACACACACCAGATCACATGATCAACTCCACACACACACACCAGATCACATGATCAACTCCACACACACCAGATCACATGTTCAGCTTAGGAGGAGCTCTCTTTAGAAACCATTAGGGGTGTAACGGTACACGTATTTGTATTGAATCGTTTCGGTACAGGCCTCTCGGTTCGGTGCACGCGTGTACCGAACGGTTATGAATGCAATCTTTAACAGTTTACAGTCAGCTTTTTTAAAGCACGGAACACACTTCAATCCTAGTTCCCACACGAACATATCGAGTATTCAGTCCATTTTATCACGAAATTCAAACCATAAATGCCGTTTTAACGCTCTATAATGTGACGTGACTGATAGACGCGTATCCGTTCAACTTCAAGCGGCAGCGCGAGTGAACGCGATCATCTCTTCTAAAGACATAAATGAATATCTTAAGGTATGTTGAGGATACATTACAACTTACTGAAACGTATCATATGTGGTGTAATCGCTCAATCAGTGTTTCAACCGCGGAAAGACAATAAAACATCTTGTAAACAATGTCGTGTAGAATCACGTTTACCTCAGAAGTCATTCAGTGTCCACAGCTGTGAGTTCACTAGAGAGATTAACTCTTTCACTGAATACATGCACTATATTAGCCTATATATTCATTATATTAGCATATATATTTTTATTACATACTACTTAGCCTGTTAGTGATGTCTTGTTTATTTAATATATGTTTAAATAAACCTGTCATGAAAATTACAGCCACTAAATCAATATATTTCAACAACAACAGCTTATGAGTGTTGATTATTATATATAAAAATAAATAGCAACTGAATTTAGGCTAATAGTTTGGGCTCTGTTGTTAATCTTTAATAGCAATACGTAAGTAAGGGCTCCCTATATAGTTTACAGCATTATCTTTAAGAAACTTTTAGTTATAACTGAATTAATTTAAGGACAGACAATTTTTTTTCATTAAACCACTGTTGAATAAAAATTAATAAAAAAACATTTTGTAAAACTGCTGTACCGAATCCGTACCGAACCGTGACTTCAAAACCGAGGTACCGAGCCGTCAGTTTTGTGTACCGTTACACCCCTAGAAACCACAGATTTGAGCTTTAAACAACTACATTATCGCCAGAAAAAGTCTTAAAATGTATGTTCTCACACATTAACAGAAGAATTTTAACAAAAAAGACATGTAAACACAGCCCATGTCAGCCATTTCACAACGAGACGAGCCGCTGGCAGAAGCCCCGCCCATGAGGAGAACTCACGTCTGTTGTGAAGCGAATGTCACGACCGAATGAAACGAGTAAACTCAAAATGTTCAAGCGTCCAACTACACGCGAATAGCACGATCTATTCGCGCAAGTCACGTCTGGTGTGAACACACAGTCAAAGAACTCTGGGAATCCAGACCAATATGGCCAAAAGTGGAGAAGGTTTCTCTCTGATGAAGGCATCTGCTGTCAAGAATAACATTTCATTGTATTTCCATGGACAAATCAAGAGACGGTTCACGACAGTTCTGGTAAGTGAAAATAGTCAGCAGCAGTGAGCGATCATCCCAGCCTAATAATAACATTAACACGTATAAACACCCAATGTAATGTTAAGTCCTGTTCACACCGGGACGATTATCACACGTGTTTAACGCATCGCGACTAAACAAAGGGCGTCAATGTGAGTGTGCACACCGACGCGCAAAACGCGAGGTGTAAAAGCGCCATTCTTTAAAAAAAAACGTCTCGGATTTGTTTTTTTGGTTTGATGCGCCGCGTTAAAAACCGTCTGACCAATGAGATCAGCGCTTTTGATCACGTGCCTGGAGCTGCTGAAGTTACAGTAAAACACCACTTGTTGGCGCTCAAGCACAAAACAGTCTTGCCAAAGTAGACAAAGAAGAAGATGAGCTGCTAGTGCTCCTCATAGATATACATAATAAAGGCCTGATGTCTTAGGGCGGAGTCTCTAACGTCATCACCGGCGGCCATCTTGTGCCGCTGATGACGTTAGAGACTCCGCCCTAAGACATCTAGCCTTTATTATGTATATCTATGAGGAGCACTAACAGCTCATCTTCTTCTTTGTGTACTTTGCGAGCTTTCTGGCGGGCTCCTGATGTGAGGCAAGTGATCTGAACACAAATACTCTTATCTCGCTGAAATCTAGACGGATTTACAAATGGTTCGGTTTCTTACAAACGTTATTAACGTGGCTATAATTCTGCATGCTTGAACAAATTATGAATAATTATTCATAAGTATACAGTGTCATAACTACATCGCTGACGTTTATAACAAACCAAACAGTTTGAAAATCGGTAGAAAATTTAGCAAGTTATGGTTATTTAAAAAGTGCACGCACCATTAAAACACAATGAGTGAGCGAGCTGAGTGAGACAAGATGGCCGCCAGGTGTGGATGTCGAACTCCATTGGCCAGCAGCGCGGACGAGGCATCTAGCCTTTATTATGTATATCTCAGAAGCATAAAGTGTCCCGGGAGCGCGATCATCTACTGAATGTGTATCGCCAGTGGAAATCGATTGGGTGTGAACACTCAAGACACGTTGCAAAACGTCTCGAAAAACGCTGGCGATAAGTGCACGATAATCGCCCCGGTGTGCACAGGCCTTAAGTCAGTCATGGGATATGCCACTGATTGATGTTTTTCCTTTAACCCACAGCCAACACTGGTTTCTGAAAGACATTAGTTATATCCCCTTCAGGGAAAACTCAAGATCTTCACGATATAACATCACCAAGGCCTTTAGATTAGACTGACCAAACATGATGTTGATCAGATTAAATCTCAAGGAGAAGGAGTTAAAGTACAACGTCTGGAAATGCCATAATTTGCAACAATTTTGCAAAGATGATTCAAAATATCTCAGTTCCTGTTGGTTTTCAGATTTCGTGCCAGGAGACTTTTTTGCCGGCATTGGGCTGTTACATGTGTGTACCGAATCTCATACCTGTATGTGAAATGTAGCGGGAGGGGCACTTCGTTGAAATGTTGTCGGTGGCGCTATGGAGCCATTTTGTCACGCCTAATTCTGAAACTCATATGTAGATGTCTTCAGGCCAGGACTCTTATCAAACATGTGAAGTTTGGGGCAGATCGGACATTGTATGCCAGAGTTACAACAGCTTCCTGTGTCATGGCGAAACATCAGACTTTGTCAGGCCGCCACGGACACGCCCTTCAGTGGAAACTCAAGATCTTCACAATATAACATCACCAAGACCTTTAGATTAGACTGACCAAACATGATGATGATCAGATTAAATCTCTAGGAGGAGTTAATCACAATGTAAAACATGTCATTTCATGTTGGCAGCAGGTGGTGCTATGACTGTAACTGAATATTGGCATGTACACTCTAGAAAATGCTGGGTTAAAATCAACCCAAGTTGGGTTGAAAAGGGACTTACCCAGTAATTGTTTTTTTTTTAACCCAGTGAATGGGTCGGTTTAACCCAGCGGTTGGTTAAATGTTTGCGTAAAAAAAAGACCCAATTACTCTTATCAAACCTGTGCAGTTTGGGGCAGATCGGACATTGAGATACAACAGCTTCCTGTGTCATGGAGAAACATCAGACTTTGACCCTTCAGCAGAAACTCAAGATCTTCACGATATAACATCACCAAGGCCTTTAGATTAGACTGACCAAACATGATGATGATCAGATTAAATCTCTAGGAGGAGTTTGTTAAAGTATGACGTCTGGAAATGGCAAAAACTGCAAACATATTGAAGAGAAAATTTAAAATGTCTCACTTTCTGTTGGTTTTCAGATTTGGCTCCAAGAGACTTTTTTGTCGGTGTTGGGCTGTTACACGTGTGTACCGAATCTCATACTCGTACGTGAACCATTGGACAGATTTGTATTTTGTTTTCCAAGTTTATTATGAGCCTAAAATGGCCGTTTCAAGGTTTCTCTGGTGCTTCAGCCTCAACACGAGCAGGTGCTAAACCCAACATTACACACGTTTGCACTTTCTGAAGGGAAAACCACTATTTCTGTATTCCTTTTTGTTTTGTTTATAATGTTTCTATTACATTCAGCAACAAAATACTCAACTGCTCAGGCGTCTCGTGTTTTATTCGGTTCAGTCCGTTGACCCAAATACTTGTGAACTATTGCTGCCTTCACGGCATGTCATAATTACCGTAATCTCGAGATAACGAACGACGTTATGTTCAGAACGGCAGGAACGTTTTTGAAACTTATGTTCAACAAAACAGGATTCACAACCATGATCCATTTATGTACATAATAAAGAGTAAAAACTATAAAATCGCATATTAAGATATGTCAACATTTCAACTGGCACATCTGCAGCTAATAAACAGAACGATAAAGCCACAATATGTACGATTTTTGTAATAAAATATCCTTGTCATTGTCGCATATCAATAACATAATAGGAACGGAAGTGAAGGACGAGAGAGGACAGGCCTGGACTGTTTTACGTTGTGTTTTGATTATGTGTGTGTGGCAGTCGTCCGGTTTGTTTATTTTATTATTAAAGTGTTTGAAACGTTTGCCAGTTCCCGCCTCCTTCTTCCCTGATCCTTTAACCTTCTTACACAGAGAAATAAAACAAGGATGTTGATTTGTCAAGGATATTGGCGTGCCGTTTTCGAGATGTAGAGAGCAAATACTGTGAGTTTGTTCAAATTTACAGTACGATTGTTTTAAAGTGGTGGTAACACACACACACACACACACACACACACACAGTCTGGTGTTAATCTTGAGTATCTCTAGAGTAGTGTTGATCCTTCATATCTCCCAAGAGTCTTTAGTTTATCATATTTATAAAAGACAGAAACACTGAACCGATTCTTTCTGAACACAGCCGAGCTCATGGAAGAGTGCAGTGGGCGGAGCTGAAGAGACACACACACACACACACACACACACACACACACACACACACAATACATTCGTGGCATTATCCCTGGATAACTCTCGATTCTCTATACGTTGGTGTTGTTCACATTATATGCACTTACACGCCGATTGCCAACAAAACACACACATTTGATGCAGTCTCACTCACCCCTGCGGTTTCCACTAATGACCGGGAACAAACACACACACTCACTCACACACACACACACAGTCACCGCCTGCCGTTTTCCACTCATGACCGTGAACAAACACACACACACACACTCACACACACACTCACACAAACACACACACAGTCACCGCCTGCGGTTTTCCACTCATGACCGTGAACAAACACACACACACACACACACACAGTCACCGCCTGCGGTTTCCACTCATGACCGGGAACAAACACACACACTTGAAGGAAGCACAAACTGCATCCACTGTTCCCTTAACGCTGGGTTATTAGTGAAGCTGAACAAGGTGATCTTTCCCTCACACACACACACACACACACACACACTTCTTTAATGACGTTAATTGTGGCTAAAAACACAACGCCAGTGCCACCGATGGCTCCCGTAACCCGAACGTCACTCGTTGATGTGTGTGTGTGTGTGTGAGAGTGTGTGTGTGCTCATCCGGGAGAAGTGCCCATATAAGGAGCTCCACCCTTAATGATGTCATACAGGGCCAAACTCGAGAAAAACTTTCTGAATCTTGTGTGAATCCTGAAGGAGTGTATTCGGCACAAAAATACTCGTGTTATGAAACTTTGTCCATGTTTATCATGAGAATCAACTCTTGAACAGAGGAAATAAGGCAGAATGCAGGAAATAGCATTAGACCCCCCCTTTAAACACATAAAACTGCGTCAAACAACCCACCAAATAATTTGATAAATAGTCACATATCAGTAACTATAGCATTACATGTCACGTTCCTTGCAGCTAATTCATGACGATGACATAAAATAGTGTGATCAAACGTACAGTTAATACAAAAACAAATGCATTACCTTATCCGTGAACTCCATACGTCAGTCTCTGGATGAGGAAAACGACATCTCCCATTGATCCTTCATAGCGTCATCAAGCTTCGCCTTTGTTGTTGTTTTGAAAATGTTCTCTCTGGCCTCAAAAACGTATATATTGTGGCTTTAAGGCAGGTTGTGTGCAGCTTTAAATGTTCGCGCTCTTTGAAGCAGGAAGGGTTCTGATTGGCTGTCAGTGTTTGTTCATCATCGCGTTCTAAATGGGATTCCAACGATATCGTTTCTCTGTTGTTATCGTTATAGTTGTGCTGTGGACTCTGCTATTCTTTTATATTTAGAACGATTTTTAGAACTATATAGGCCTAGTTCATATCATTTAGGTTCATATCATATAGGTTCATATCATAGAGGGTTCATATGACTGTTTGCGATTCATGTCGCTGCGAGAAGAGTGAGAGCTTTTTGTAAAGGAGGGCCCGGTTTTGGACTCGTTTTTCCCACTTAACGTACCACTTTAGGAAGTTAATAAAGTGGTAAGTTGCATGTTAGGGTTAGTGATATATTTATTTTATTCCCAAAACACAAGCTTTTTTAAACTTATTTCGGATTTATATTGTTTGTTTTTTGTTTTTGCTTCTCTTTCGTAGTAATATCTGGCAACACTGCGCCACCGGCATTAATAAAAAAAAATCTCAGACAATTGCTGACGGGAAGATGCCACATTCGGTAAGACAAACGCAATGATCATTATTATTATCTGTAAGAAAGGTATCAACGCAATCAAAACCAGTAGCATAATACAGATCTGTATAAAAAAGTAGCCTAGGTTACAACATTTTCCTGTGCTCTCAGACAGTCAATATTGTGCTCGTGGCGCGCACTCTTCAATTGTACGCGCAAACGCGGTGGATCTCACTTGTTTCTAAATAAAGCGCAAAATAAACTACGAGTATGCAACAATGCATGTTAATTAGTAAGTCATGAAATGACCAAAAAGTGCCAGTAAATTAAACTTAGTATGTTAGCTGCGACTGATTAACATGCAGGTTTATGATGTTGTTCATTCATCCTCAGGATCAGTAGCCTATTCATATGTTTCATTAACAGTTCATCTTAATATTGTGTACTATTTATTTACCATGGTAACTGTTGTTTCCGTAACCCCAAAATGCAATTTTATTTTTACTTTGGTCTCTCATACCAATTTACAACTAACATTATTGTATTAACAAAATCTGGTTTGGGACTGCAACCTTATACTGTTTATTCATCATCAGTGTCATATTCTTAAATTTTTTTGTGTAGGCCATCTTACAGGTTTCTTCAATTGCTAACAAGGATTGTTCAATACTGGAACCACAATTTCAAAACTCTTCATACAGTCTGCATTTCCAAGATTAATTCTGGACAATCTAACCCCCCAAAAAACTCACTCAGACCAACAAAACACTTCATGTCTCAAAATAAGCTAGTTCCACCAGTCACTGGTAACAAATTCTCCTTCAGAAAACATGCGTCTCTCATAACACACTCACCTAAAAAAACACTAGCAACAGGGAGCTAGATTTTCTATATTTCAAAATAATTTCTGCAGAAATGCTTGAAATTTGCCATCATTCTGATTTGAATGTGCTTTTATCAGTTTTGAAAGTAGTGTGTTAGCATATGAAAATTATCCTGCAAATATATTGTTTTTTGCAGTTTGTTGCCTTTGGCTTGCTCAGTTGGGGACACTACATTTTCAACTAAATATCCAAATAAGTCTAACTAGTAAACTAAATTAACCATATAAACTAAATAACTGATCTGCCCACATTGTCACTGTATGATAATTTAAATGAACTGATGACATTTTTTCTCCAGAATGGCTATACGGCTGAATAAAATTATGCTGCATTATTTTCCTGTTTAACACTGTGAAGCTGCTTTGAAACAATCTGCATTGTTAAAAGCGCTATAAATAAAATTGACTTGACTTGACTTTGTGGAGTAAGAATGGCAAAAGTGTTTGTGGATTTTGAAATATGTGGTGATTGAATGCATTGTCTGAAAGCAATGAAAAATTATTCACAGTGTGTCACTGAATGAGTGAAAAGTTTTGAAAATGTGGTTTCAGTATTGAACAATGCTTGTTAGCAATTGAAAAAACTGTAAAGGGATAGTCCCACCCGAAGATGCACAATTATTATAGCATAATTCTTAACACCTCACCCTGGACCTCACTCATTTTCAAACTCTGGTTATGGCCTTGGGTGTGAATGCTAGTTATCTTTATAGGTGTGAATGCTAGTTATCTTTATAGGTGTGAATGCTAGTTATCTTTAGGTGAATGTTAGTTATCTTTATAGGTGTGAATGCTATAGTTATCTTTAGGTGAATGCTAGTTATCTTTATAGGTGTGAATGCTAGTTATCTTTATAGGTGTGAATGACTGAAAGTTCTGCAAACTGTTGTTAAAAAGACACACAGTCAAACGTCCAGAGAGGTTTCTCAGAGAGGGATAATAATATCATCACCAGAAACAACGATTGATATTACCCTTACAATCAAGACAACAGTCGTCACTGCAAACCTACAATCAAGTTAACTTTGATGTGAATGTTTGATTGTGATAAAACCCGAGCAACTGACCTTCAACAATAACAGATTTATCTCTATTAGCTGTTGTTTCATGCACTCGTTCCTCTTTGGGTCGCCAGGTCTGCTCAACAAAACCAGCCCAGATGCTAATCAGAAACATCAACACTAGATTCTGAGCACTCGCTGCCCTCTAGTGTGCACTGAAGTGAAGATCACGGAGACTTCTGAACTGTTGAGGAGATAAACACTGTTTTTAGACCTGTGATGTGATGTTATAGAGCCCAATATGTTCTCCTCATGGATCAATACAGCATTTAATCATCAATCTGATCTCGTAAACAATAGTAGAATTAAGCATGAATCACAGCGCGATTTACCACAGTAGTAAAACATACTAAAACACACCCCCTACTGCTGTCCCCAAAATAACCACTAGATAAAATCAAGATAAGATGCGGAAGCTTACACTGGTGACGTGAGAGTCATGGCATTTTTAACAGTAAGTAAATAAAGTGTTTTAAGGCTTGCTGTTTTGCAGAACATCACAGTTATCTGATGTGAAAAGAGCAAGGTCTGTTAGTTAGTGAGTAGGCCTACGTGTTATTTAAGGAAAATATAATTAGGCTATATTACCCTATCCCACTCTCATAATTACTGTAGTTACCGTGCTCTGAACATCACGTTTGCTTTACCATCAAATGGAATCTAACTGTGGTTGAATAAGAATATTTGACTTTATATCTAAAAATCACCTCACATTAGCATCAGCTAGCTAGTTAGCATCAGCTAACAATATTTATCAAAAAAGGTTGATTTTCAAAATGGTTTATTAATAATATTCATATTGATCTGTTATTTTGGCTTTTAATTTTAAACGAAAATAGGCTTGTACTCTAATTTTGCAGTAAACCTACCACCCTGAGGGGCATTTTACCCCACCCGTGGGGCCATTTTACCCCACCATGAGGGGACATTTTACCCCACCCGAGGGGGCATTTTACCCCACCCTGAGGGGCATTTTACCCCACCCTGAGGGGACATTTTACCCCACCCTGAGGGCCATTTTACCCCACCCTGAGGGCCATTTTACCCCACCCTGAGGGGCATTTTACCCCACCCTGAGGGGACATTTTACCCCACCCTGAGGGGACATTTTACCCCACCCGAGGGGGCATTTTACCCCACCCTGAGGGGACATTTTACCCCACCCTGAGGGGCATTTTACCCCACCCTGAGGGGACATTTTACCCCACCCTGAGGGCCATTTTACCCCACCCTGAGGGGACATTTTACCCCACCCGAGGGGGCATTTTACCCCACCCTGAGGGGCATTTTACCCCACCCATGGGGCCATTTTACCCCACCCGAGGGGGCATTTTACCCCACCCTGAGGGGACATTTTACCCCACCCTGAGGGGACATTTTACCCCACCCGAGGGGGCATTTTACCCCACCCTGAGGGGACATTTTACCCCACCCTGAGGGGCATTTTACCCCACCCTGAGGGGACATTTTACCGCACCCTGAGGGGACATTTTACCGCACCCTGAGGGGACATTTTACCCCACACTGAGGGGCATTTTACCCTACCCTGAAGGGCATTTTACCCCACCCTGAGGGGACATTTTACCCCACCCTGAGGGGATATTTTACCCCACCCTGAGGGGACATTTTACCCCACCCTGAGGGGATATTTTACCCCACCCTGAGGGGACATTTTACCCCACCCTGAGGGGCATTTTACCCCACCCTGAGGGGGCATTTTACCCCACCCTGAGGGACATTTTACCCCACCCTGAGGGACATTTTACCCCACCCTGAGGGGACATTTTACCCCACCCTGAGGGACATTTTACCCCACCCTGAGGGGTCATTTTACCCCACCCTGAGGGGACATTTTACCCCACCCTGAGGGGACATTTTACCCCACCCTGAGGGGATATTTTACCCCACCCTGAGGGGACATTTTACCCCACCCTGAGGGGACATTTTACCCCACCCGAGGGGGCATTTTACCCCACCCTGAGGGGATATTTTACCCCACCCTGAGGGGACATTTTACCCCACCCTGAGGGGACATTTTACCCCACCCTGAGGGACATTTTACCCCACCCTGAGGGGTCATTTTACCCCACCCTGAGGGGACATTTTACCCCACCCTGAGGGGCATTTTACCCCACCCTGAGGGGACATTTTACTCCACCCTGAGGGGACATTTTACCCCACCCGAGGGGACATTTTACCCCACCCTGAGGGGACATTTTACCCCACCCGAGGGGGCATTTTACCCCACCCTGAGGGGACATTTTACCCCACCCTGAAGGGCATTTTACACCACCCGAGGGGGCATTTTACCCCACCCGAGGGGGCATTTTACCCCACCCTGAGGGGACATTTTACCCCACCCTGAGGGGACATTTTACCCCACCCTGAGGGGCATTTTACCCCACCCTGAGGGGACATTTTACTCCACCCTGAGGGGACATTTTACCCCACCCGAGGGGGCATTTTACCCCACCCTGAGGGGGCATTTTACCCCACCCTGAGGGGGCATTTTACCCCACCCTGAGGGGACATTTTACCCCACCCTGAGGGGGCATTTTACCCCACCCTGAGGGGACATTTTACCCCACCCTGAGGGGGCATTTTACCCCACCCTGAGGGGACATTTTACCCCACCCTGAGGGGACATTTTACTCCACCCTGAGGGGACAATTTACCCCACCCGAGGGGGCATTTTACCCCACCCTGAGGGGACATTTTACCCCACCCTGAGGGGCATTTTAACCCACCCGAGGGGGCATTTTACCCCACCCGAGGGGGCATTTTACCCCACCCTGAGGGGCATTTTAACCCACCCGAGGGGGCATTTTACCCCACCCTGAGGGGCATTTTAACCCACCCGAGGGGGCATTTTACCCCACCCTGAGGGGCATTTTAACCCACCCGAGGGGGCATTTTACCCCACCCTGAGTGGACATTTTACCCCACCCTGAGGGGCATTTTACCCCACCCGAGGGGGCATTTTACCCCACCCTGAGTGGACATTTTACCCCACCCTGAGGGGGCATTTTACCCCACCCTTAGGGGACATTTTACCCCACCCTGAGGGGACATTTTACCCCACCCTGAGGGACATTTTACCCCACCCTGAGGGGACATTTTACCCCACCCTGAGGGGACATTTTACCCCACCCTGAGGGGACATTTTACCCCACCCTGAGGGGACATTTTAACCCACCCGAGGGGGCATTTTACCCCACCCTGGTTAAAAATCTAATAACATGTAAACTCTGGACATTTTTCATACTTGGTTTATAATTTATGTAATTGTTGCTGAAAACTAGGATAACTATTCTAGACACATTTAACTTTTGTTTCACAGAAAGAGTTACACAGTCCTTAAGGGGGACGTCCCCCCCCCACTCTACACATGACTGCCTTTGATTTCAGGTTTTAAAGGCACAATATGTAAGATTTTTGTATTAAAATATCCCAAAGCCACTAGAACAGAGTTATATATTGTGCTGACTTGTGTGCATCATCCCAAATGTTTCCAAGAACGTTTAAATCCAGAGAAATCAGTGTGTGTGTGTGTGTGTGTGTGTCGCCCATCAGTGACATCATCCCTGCGACGCCCTCCGGTGTTATTGTGTGGTAACCATGGCAACACTAGCGCCGCTTTAATATCTGCTGTGTTTTATTAGCCACTGTTTGGATCATTGATGAACAGAAACTCCTCCAGCTCAACACAGTTAGTCTGATTGTGTAAATCTGCTGTTGTTGATTTACCCAGAATGCCATGTTTTACCGCCTCATATGATCTCGCTCACTGCAGTGTGAACAAGTGTCTCATAGTAGCATTACAACATCACTTTAACACACTCACATGTGTGTGAGGGATCAAACAGCGTTGCGTTACACACACACGAGCGGAAGAAGCGCTCGCGGCAGAATTAAAGCTCCGCCCACTCAAGAGTCAAGACACGCCTTTGAGTTGAGTAAGCGGCGAGAAATTACACACTGTGCCTTTAATGTGTCAGTGGAGGGTAAATAGAAATATGTCCACAAACTGGTTTTCAAATTAATTTATTATAGTTTTGTCATAGAATTTGTTATTTTTATTCAAGGTTAACATATAGCCATTCATATACACAAAACAAAAAGGATTGTATAAACTCATTTAATGTACACGCTCCTTCTCACCAGTGCAGAAGAGAACTACTCTCTTCTTTTCAAACACTTTCACTCTTTTCTCACTGATACGTCGTTCATCTGTCTGTTCCATTTCTGAACCAACACGAGAAATTCTCCCACACACGCACAGAGAACGTGATTGGAGGAGAGTGACAAACCAGTGGATGTGATTGGCGGAGAGTGATCGCGTGGATCACATGACAGACGGAAACCGGTTTGATTGGCGGAAAACAAAACAGTGCATCATTAATAGCGACAGACATGATAGACTGATCTTTATGTTATATGAGGATCTTGTACAAGATTACACATCGAGATGAGAAATATTAACTTCACCAGAAAATATAACATATTAAAGCACACACTGAATAAGTTACGAAATCATAAAACGCAGTGCAGATATGAACAGTTTGACAGAATTCAGACAATATTTCCTGAAGGATCACGTGTGTGTTTGTGGCGCGTGTTTCTCACACACACATCATCATGACAGCGGAAGGACGGGCTCAGTTATGAATATATATGCTCACATATTTAATATTCAGGTGTGTGTCCATAGTGTCTTCTCTTTTGATCTGTGAGGAAACAGATGAGCACCATTCTGTTATAAAACCAGTCCTGTGTTTTATATAAGCATTGCTAGATACACAAGACCAAAGCAAGATAATGACCGGAACTCTACGCCAGTATGCGAACGATATCAATTTACTCTTCTCATTAGTGCAATCGGCTTCTTTTGCGGCCATTTTTCTCTCAAATTTTCTCTCATTAAGGTCAGAACACACCACACGACTGCAGTGACTTTACCGATCAGCGATTGGCTCTTTGACTCTAGAAGGCGGGGCTGTTCCGCTTTATAGCGATGCAGTTTCTCGCATTCATGAGTAATAGGAGTGAACTGTCTTTCTGCATCTATAGGCGTTGATAGCTTCCCAGTGGTCAATACAACTTGTCCAATTTTCAAGTAGGAAACTCGTATTTACCATAAATTACCACTTGGAAGTGAACCACTAGTTCAGATTTAGGGCCAGAATTTAAAAAAGGGTAAATTGGCATGTGTACGCTTAATAAAATCGTTGATGGGAATCTTTTTTTTTGGGGGGGGGGGATACAGCAAAGCTTAGTAAATCACATTGCGCGATTCATTTAAATACTCTCCGCCCATACATTTATTTTGAACAGATTTTTTTAATACATATTGTCTGTTCTTTCTCTGGCCTAATGGGTGGAGCTTGAAATCGGGCCCCCCCCCCTCTCTGGGTGTAATGGGTGGAGCTTGAAATCGAGCCCCGCCTCTCTGGGTGTAATGGGTGGAGCTTGAAATCGAGCCCCGCCTCTCTGGGTGTAATGGGTGGAGCTTGAAATCGAGCCACCCCCCTCTCTGGGTGTAATCGGTGGAGCTTGACATCAAGCCCCACCTCTCTGGATGTAATGGGTGGAGCTAGACATCAAGCCCCCCCCCTCTCTGGGTGTAATCGGTGGAGCTTGAAATCGAGCCCCCCTAATGGGTGGAGCTTGACATCGAGCCCCCCCTCTCTGGGTGTAATGGGTGGAGCTTGACATCGAGCCCCCCCTCTCTGGGTGTAATGGGTGGAACTTGACATCGAGCCCCCCCTCTCTGGATGTAATGGGTGGAGCTTGACATCGAGCCCCCCCCCCCCTTCTCTGGGTGTAATGGGTGGAGCTTGACATCGAGCCCCGCTTCTCTGGGTGTAATGGGTGGAGCTTGACATCGAGCTCCCCCTTCTCGGGGTGTAATGGGTGGAGCTTGACATCGAGCTCCCCCTTCTCTGGGTGTAATGGGTGGAGCTTGACATCGAGCCCCCCCTTCTCTGGATGTAATGTATTCCAGCCTTTAGTTAAAGTCAGCATGACATTTTTAAATATATGCTAAACATATTGCATACGTTTCATTTAAAAAAAAAATTGACCTTGAATGATGTCATAACTGGAACATCAGACTTCTGGTGATCTGCATACACTTTTGAGTGCCACGCCCACATCTCAATATCTTATCAACAACCAATGCATAAACCCAAGTCCCCTCACAACATGTTTAATTTCCGGTAATCCGTTAAACTCGGATGTACATCAGAACACAGAAGAAAAGATCTGTCGCTATTTCGGTTTCATCGCAACTTTAAAGTTAAGCTGTCAATATGTTTACAACAAATCCGGTTAAATGGCACAAACATCTGAAGGGAACTCTTTCGCCCCCTTGAGCTGAGAGCATGTGCGTTTGCATACTAGCGTAAAGCGTTTCTAGCCGAGAAGGTTAATGACAGACTCTAAAGAAGAATAATATGGTGTGAGAGGACGGGATGGAGGGATGACATGGAGGAGAGAGACGTTTCAGTCTTTCATTCCGAGTCAGAGAAGAACTTGCAGCATCTCTCTCCTCTGACTGACGATCTTCCCTTTTGTACACAGAAACAGGATAGTAATAAATTAGATAAATAAATGTAAACAGCAACAACATTTACAACAGCAAACAACACAAAACAAAAAAAGACCAAAACAGTGAATGTTTGTTATCTGAGAGAGAGAGAGAGAGAGAGAGAGAGAGAGAGAGAGAAAGAGAGAGAGATCATCTCCTGAATCAACTGAGCAACACAAACCAAAGCAAGCGGTAAAAGACCAACTCATGTCTCAGATTCTCCAGAGTTTCATAAGGCCATTAATAAAGGGTTCCCACTCTTTTCCAGGACATTTTTAATTTTACTACAGCGAGAATAAAAGTCCTAAAGTAATATATTGCTCTCTAAGGGTGCTTTCACATCTCTAGTCCGAACCAAGGGCAAACAATTAAACATTGTAGCATTTTTCAGCTTTTTTGGTTCCTTTTCACACCACACTGATTGCTTTGGTCCGAACCAGTTGAAACGAACCAAAATGCAGTCACATGACAACATCCACATCACCCATTGGCCGTGGCGTATTTCCTAAACTGCGACTGCGCGGCTGGTTTTTGATTTTGAAATCCACTACCGCTTCAATATAATAGTATATATCCAAATTAAATTTATAATCAAAAATATGTTCATCCTCCTATATAATTATTATGTTTTTAATGATTCTTTCCAGTTATAGTTTTGCTTTAATCAATAGGACCAATGATTGTTTCTTCCTTTATGTTTTCTAAAGTTTGTATTTGGAGTGGTGATGGCTTCCAGAGATTAAATATGGATTTGTCTTTCATTTTATTTTATTTCCTTTTACTGAAACCCTAAAGAATTGTATGAATACAATTGTACTATTGTCTGCCTCTCACTGAGAGAAAAGCACATGTTATCAGCATGTTTTGGTGAAGTGTTTTGTTGATATGTAGTTAAGACTCTCCAACCTTGGGAAAGCTGTGATTCTAGGGAGCTTTTGTGTGTGTGTGCGTTGCATGATCTGTGCAGGCTGGACATTTTCTGCACACAACACCAGACTTAAAGGCGCCTTTCTGCAACCTCCGAGGTCAACAATGATCTAATTCTAGTGATGGGGCGACAACTAGTCTACCTAGTTTAGTGATATGCTCTGCTATCTATCATTGTGTGGAAATTTACAGTTTCTCTGCCAATCAGAATCATTCCACATGGCAATAATGACGTGGTTAGACCTTGAAAAGGGTACAACTGTTCAGAAATTATATGTGCGATAGGCGGAGGCGGGGAGACAGTTAGAGGGAACAAACTCCTTGTGAGACTTGAAGCTGCTTCTGCTGATGAAACTGCAAACTATTCTTCAGTAAATGTTTCTTTAATTAATGTAACTCTTGACTCTTGGTCTTCATTTTTCACTACTGGTCCTGGGTCCTAAGCTGTTACCCCAACAATATGCAAACAATACATTTCTATAATGAAGCGCGGATGTGGCTTGAAAACAACGTTCTAATGCACTGCAAACGGAGATCGCGCATCGCTCGTCAATTCAAGCGGAGTTTTCGAAAGTTGGGACCTAATATGGTCATCAGACCAAATTTCTATGAGGCTCCGCACCTCCTCACTACTCCCAAGATCTGCCAGGCTAAAGTGCAAACTGTCAACAAACACTTCCTCATCCCATAATGCACAGCGAGGCTGACTACGGCAGCTGGTTTAGTCCAAAAATGATCAGTACTTTTGCAGTCCGCTTTTGGTGCGCACCCGAGTGCGATTGCTGCTTTCACATTTGACCAAACGAACCGCACCAAAGGGGAAAACCAACTCTAGTACGATTCAACCGAACTAAATGAGACAGGTGTGAAAGCACCCTAATGATGCGTTCACACCGAATGTGAATCGAGTGTCAAATTCGCTTCTATTGCGTCTAGTTGGACGCTTGAACATTTTGAATCCAAAGCGAATTGGACGCGCGTATAAAGCGAGCTTTGAAGCGCAATAGACGCACTTTCATCATTGTCATATCATAATAATGCAATAATACGCCAAGGTCCTTCAGTCCAGATTAAAGCCTTGTTTATACTCAACGCGTCCGCACGAGTGCGAGGGTACACGCGGCAAAAATGACATCATCGCAGAGTGTGGCGGTTGTGGGCGGTAGTGTGCGCCAGACCCCATTTCGCTTGGCGATGTGCAGTGCATTTTTTTTACTTTTCGCGCGACTCCGCATCCGAAGATGCACGAGTTCTAGGCGAATCTAGCCGAGCATGACGTCTCATCACCGGCACACAGTTTACACAAACAAATTAGTTGCTTAAAATGAGCCTACAAAAGCATAAATAAGCCCTTTTAATGAAAATAAAGATCCATGTTTAATAAGAACGTTCATGAAATGAAAATGTTTAGTTAAATTAGGAAATGTCTTAGAGATCGTTATTTTAGTTGGGGTTGCGGTTGGGGTTATTTTAGTTGGGGTTAGGGTTATTTTAGTTGGGGTTGAGGTTATTTTAGTTGGGGTTGAGGTTATTTTAGTTGGGGTTGGGGCTATTTTAGTTGGGGTTGGGGTTATTTTAGTTGGGGTTGGGGTTATTTTAGTTGGGGTTGGGGCTATTTTAGTTGGGGTTGAGGTTATTTTAGTTGGGGTTATTTTAGTTGGGGTTGGGGTTATTTTAGTTGGGGTTGAGGTTATTTTAGTTGGGGTTGGGGTTATTTTAGTTGGGGTTGAGGTTATTTTAGTTGGGGTTGAGGTTATTTTAGTTGGGGTTGGGGTTAGGGTCATTTTAGTTGGGGTTGGGGTTATTTTAGTTGGGGTTGGGTTTATTTTAGTTGGGGTTGGGGTTATTTTAGTTGGGGTTGGGGTTAATTTAGTTGGGGTTGAGGTTATTTTAGTTGGGGTTGGGGTTATTTTAGTTGGGGTTATTTTAGTTGGGGTTGAGGTTATTTTAGTTGGGGTTGGGGTTATTTTAGTTGGGGTTGGGGTTATTTTAGTTGGGGTTATTTTAGTTGGGGTTGGGGTTATTTTAGTTGGGGTTGGGGTTATTTTAGTTGGGGTTGGGGTTATTTTAGTTGGGGTTGGGGTTATTTTAGTTTGGGTTGAGGTTATTTTAGTTGGGGTTGGGGTTATTTTAGTTGGGGTTGGGGTTATTTTAGTTGGGGTTGGGGTTATTTTAGTTGGGGTTGGGGTTATTTTAGTTGGGGTTATTTTAGTTGGGGTTGGGGTTATTTTAGTTGGGGTTGGGGTTATTTTAGTTGGGGTTGGGGTTATTTTAGTTTGGGTTGAGGTTATTTTAGTTGGGGTTGAGGTTATTTTAGTTGGGGTTGGGGTTAGGGTCATTTTAGTTGGGGTTGGGGTTATTTTAGTTGGGGTTGGGTTTATTTTAGTTGGGGTTGGGGTTATTTTAGTTGGGGTTGGGGTTAATTTAGTTGGGGTTGAGGTTATTTTAGTTGGGGTTGGGGTTATTTTAGTTGGGGTTGGGGTTATTTTAGTTGGGGTTATTTTAGTTGGGGTTGAGGTTATTTTAGTTGGGGTTGGGGTTATTTTAGTTGGGGTTGGGGTTATTTTAGTTGGGGTTATTTTAGTTGGGGTTGGGGTTATTTTAGTTGGGGTTGGGGTTATTTTAGTTGGGGTTGGGGTTATTTTAGTTGGGGTTGGGGTTATTTTAGTTTGGGTTGAGGTTATTTTAGTTGGGGTTGGGGTTATTTTAGTTGGGGTTGGGGTTATTTTAGTTGGGGTTGGGGTTATTTTAGTTGGGGTTGGGGTTATTTTAGTTGGGGTTGGGGTTATTTTAGTTGGGGTTGGGGTTATTTTAGTTGGGGTTGGGGTTATTTTAGTTGGGGTTGGGGTTATTTTAGTTTGGGTTGAGGTTATTTTAGTTGGGGTTGGGGTTATTTTAGTTGGGGTTGGGGTTATTTTAGTTGGGGTTGGGGTTATTTTAGTTGTATACATGTGTAACTACATTTTGTTCTAGTGTCACAAGTAATAATGTCAACACGATTCTTTTGTATTGTGATTTTTGGTGAAGTGTAGGCCTACTAAATTAAATATCATCACCTGTGTACATTAGCTTTCTTCTCATCTCTGTTTCCTGATGGTTTATAGAACTATTACTCCGAGTCGCTTAAAAGAACAGCACAACGGCGAGCGTGTCGAGTATAAAGGCCTCGTGCGTTTGGGGAGGAGCGAGCGCAGTCAGTGGAGTATAAAGGCCAAAGTATAAACTAGGCTTAAGTCCTTAAACACAGCCACTGTTAGAATGAGCGACTGCAGTAACTGCGTTACCTCACACTCATGAGCGCCGCGACTGTGGGATAATAAAAGTCCTCGCGAGGCGTGTGTTGTGAGATAAAAAGTTTCTGCAACCAACGGTAATTGTTTTGGGCCAGTGATAAACTCTTTATTTTTGACTTTAAAAACGTTTTTTCAGGACATTTTCTCTAATTTTGCATTATTATGGTTTATCAATTTTCCAGGTTTTCCAGGACGAGTGGGAACCCTGTACTTGATATGCAGACGTGAACAGATCCAGGGCGAATGACACCAGTGTTTCAGGATAACAATCTGATGCGATTGCCTCACTAGAGGTCACAGGAATAAAGGTCAATATGCCAAATTCACACAGATTGGGAGACGTCCGTGCTCCTCTCAAGGCTGGAATGAGCGTCTGAGATCCTATAAACGCATGTGGACGGAGATCGAGCACCTGTCAGCGGAGATCTGTTATGTCTTCAGGACATCTAACGCTCTTTCTATCTTTAGGTTGTTTACAATGTGCCGCTGCACAGCAGACACTATAGTTTCACAGCCGAATGACCTTTCACACGGCCACTAGTGAGAAGAAGTCATTTGTTAGTTCTGGTGATGTTAATTGCACTGGTGGCAGTGTTTTAAACCCTCAGATAGTTCCTAAATGTCACAAAATAAGGGTCAATTTTCTGAATAAATAATCTTTCCATTGATGTGTGGTGTGTTAGGGACAATATTTAGCCGAACTATTTGAAAATCTGGAATCTGAGGGTGCAAAAAACTCTAAATATTGAGAAAATCTCCATAAGGTTGTCCAAATGAAGTCCTTAGCAATGCAAATTACTACTTTTTTGATATATTTACGGACATTTACTAAATATCTTCATGCAACATGATCTGAATATCCAGATGATTTTTGGCATAAAAGAAAACTAAATATCTTCATGCAACATGATCTTAATATCCAGATGATTTTTGGCATAAAAGAAAATGTGTAATTTTGACCCATATGATGTATTGTTGGCTATTGGCACAGATAAACCTGTGAGATCATGACTGCTGTTGAGCTCCAGGGTCACATGTCCGAAGATCTGTTTTTAGCAGCGTCTGACACAGAGATAATGATTCCCTCGACTACTTTAATCGCTTGTCTAGGGGAGTGTTTATGGCTGACCATTGAAGCCTAAAGTCAACATGAAACGATGAAGAATAACTGTAGAATGGGACTTGATTTCTTCAGAAAAAGAGCGGCGACATGAACGAAGAGAGTCGCTGTTTTAATGTTGACTCTAGCAGCCCCAGAAGAGAAAGTCATTAAATGACAGAATTATCAGTAAATCCTCAGATCTCTAATGCCGCTGTGTAAACGTAATTCCCCACACATCTCTAATGCGATGAGAACGGGGGGATTTCCAGCACGGGATTTCATAAGAAACTGTTTCCTGTTCTCAATTAAAATTAAAACACGAGAGCCAAGACCACCAAACTCTACATGGCTCTGTTCCAAAACACAGTGAGCTGATCCCAGTTCATTATGAAGCATTAACAATGGCAGATTCATAGGATGACGCTCAGGTAACTGCGCAATTCTGGTGCTCTTGGACCCCGGGTCGTAACCACCATAGACATTGAAGGGGACAAATCCCCCCAATAATTGGAAATGGACAATTTGTCCCCTGCAATATTTGACATGTCTTTAATGCTGATCTCCATTACACACGTTTGTTGTTAAGATGGCCGACTGTACATTTTTAGGCTGGTCTACTGGTCGCTCAAAGTCAAAAATTATGACTGATCAGATTAAAGAAGGCGGGGCTTAACGTTCACCGAAAGACGAGTGTGAATTCAGCCTTCGTCGCAAGTTTGATTGACAGGCGATCTGACCAATCACATTGTCGAATCTGCCGTTTTGTCCGACAAAGCAGTCGGTAGATTAACGTCGGTGGAAAAACGGTGTGTACTGACGTCTCTCCGCGGGTTGAAACCGGTTACTTTTAGTGTTCATTTATGTTTATGTCATGTTTATCAATGAACTAGAAGGAAGAGATAATCAGTTCACGAGCAGAGACACTAAAGAGCCACAAAACGCTACTTATTGTTTAAATTTCGTTAAATTTCAAAGTTGAGACTTTGTTTCATATCAAAAGTAACTGCTCTGTCCTGTGTGTCGGCGTGTTGTCCGTGTCCTCTTTGCTCCGCGATGTATTTTCTCTATGTGAGAAAGTGTGTGTGTGTGTGGTGTGAGAGCGCCATGGCTTGTCGGATATAGCAACAGTAACTAAAGGGGGCGGGTCTTTGCGAAACGGTCAATTCCAACGTGGCACTTTTTTTAAAATTTGGGAGTGATTTTTGATAACGGCCTTAAATTCGACAAACAAATCAATTCAGTGGTGAAGAATTACGTTTATCATCTTCCATCCATCGCGAAATTGAAAGTGTTTTGACGAGTGTGAATTCCATTAAACACACACACACACACACACACATCGTCGAGCTTGGTTCGGGTAACGGGAGCCGTTGGTGGCGCTGGTGTTGTGTTTTTAGACACGAGATCAACAATGTCAAGTGTGTGTGTGTGTGTGTGAGGGAAAGATCAGCTTGTTCAGCTTCACAAATAACCCAGCATTAAGGGAACAGTGGATGCAGTTTGTGTTTCTAGAGTTCTGCAAGTGTGTGTGTGTGTGTGGACTGGTAATCCCTACATTATGGGGACAAAATGTACCCACAAAGGTGGCAATATCGGAAATCCTCGTCCTTGTGGGACATTTTTAGGTCCCCATGAGGAAAATATCTTATAAATCAGACTAAGTGATGTTTTTTGAAAATGTAAAAATGCAGAATGTCTCCTGTGATGGGTAGGTTTAGGGGCAGGGGCAGTGTGTGTGTGTGTGTGTGTGTGTGTGTGATGGGTAGGTTTAGGGGCAGTGTGTGTGTGTGTGTGTGTGTGTGTGTGTGTGATGGGTAGGTTTAGGGGCAGTGTGTGTGTGTGTGTGTGTGTGTGTGTGTGTGTGTGTGTGTGTGTGTGTGTGTGTGTGATGGGTAGGTTTAGGGGCAGTGTGTGTGTGTGTGTGTGTGTGTGTGTGTGTGTGTGTGTGTGTGTGTGTGTGTGATGGGTAGGTTTAGGGGCAGGGGCAGTGTAGGGGGATAGAATATACAGTTTGTACGGTATAAAAACCATTACGCCTATGGAATGTCCCCATAAAACATGAAAACCCATCAATAGTGTGTGTGTGTGTGTGTGTGTGTGTGTGTTCCCGGTAATGAAACCGCAGGCGGTGAGTGTGTGTGTGTTTGTTCCTGGTCATGAGTGGAAACCGCAGGCGGTGTGCATGTGCGTGTGTGTGTGAAACTGACCAAATGTGTGTGTTTTTTTGGCAATCGGCACGTAAGTGCATATAATGTGAACAAACCCAACGTATAGTGTGTGTGTGTGTCTTTAGCTCCACCCACTGCACGCCTCCACGAGCTCGGCTGTGTTCAGAAAGAATCAGTAATATATAAATATGATAAACTAAAGACTCTTGGGAGATATGAAGGATCAACACTACTCTATAGATACTCAAGATTAAAACAAGTGTGTGTGTGTGTGTGTGTGTGTGTGATGACCCTTTAAATGCTGCTTCACTAGTTTAGAACAGAGCCTATGTCTGTCTTATTTTATCTGGCGTCTTCTCGTTCTTGTGCACAACATGGGAGGTTCCCATTATCTCAGACTGAATGGCTGATTTTGTTGTTGTCGAAAACAGCTCATTTTCCAGCTTTAGGACATTTTCCGCAAGGATTTCTCAAACAGGAAGCTCGTTTGTGCTCTGTCTGAGCGGACCTCTCTCGGTACAATCTCACATATCAGCTCCATTAGAAGAGCTCAAACAAATGATCTCTTTCTCCCTCTCTCTCTCTCTCTCTCTCTCTCTGGTCTACAAACTCATTCAGAACAGTTCACAATGAAACACGATTTTTTTCTGACCGAGGAAAAAGACGTTTTGAGTTTGGAGGAATTTACAAGCTGTCAACAAACCCAAAAATGTGGCATTTGTGCAATGAGGTTTTTCTTTTTTTGAATCTGAAGTGCAGGCAAGAAAGTCTGTGCACCAACACACACACACACACATTCGCTCTCTCTCACACACACACACACACTCAGTCATGTACAGTGAACACAGGAGGCGCAGAGTCTCTCACGTAAACATCGGCAAGGTTTTCTGTTGTTCTCTGCAACAAGGCCTGTTCACGTGCCATTGGACGGCGTTGGGTGGGGCGGAGAGTCTTGACCAATGAGAGGAAAGAGGGCGGCGGTCTACTCTCTCCCGAACATTTGATGCGCTTCTATGCGCCTCCTGGCTTGGCATAAGGGTTCTCCAACAAGTAGCGGTAGTGAACGTAATTATCCAACATGTATTTGGGAGCGTACATATGTTCCTTAGGGTCCGAGGGGGGGTATTCCTGCACAGAGCCGTCAAACCAGCCGCCCGTTCGGATCAGCTCCCGGATGTAGTTGAGATCCCGCTTGTCCTCGTAGTCGCCCCAGCGAGGAAAGTCGCCGTTCTGGGCCGAAATGAGTTTAAAGTGAATTCCCTCTGGCGAGAAACACCAGGAGCAGTGCCAGCCTGCGAAATGGAACGGACTTCCAATTGACCACTGCACCAAGATGTGTCCGGTGTCGTTCTCGTACTTCCGGAAACCCGGCATTGTGTAGTATTCCCGACGCCGAAGACGAATCCCATCGTTGTCGTAGACGTCCCTCAGCATCCCGATGGTGCACCCGGACACCACCTCGAGGGAGCCCAGCTGCTTCCAGAAGAATCCATACAGGGATTTCCGCATGTGGATGGCGAAGGGCTCCGTCCAGCCGTCGAAAAGCTTAAGGAAAAGCACTCCTTCCTGAGCCGGAATTTCATCCGCATCGTTGATGAGGAAAACGTCGTCGGATCGTAAGGCCGCGATCCGAGATATCCCGTCGCGAGTCAGGAACGTGCGCAGGTAGTCGTCCACGATCCATCCGTCCTGCCGGCCGCCGTCGGGGAAATGGTCCAGGAAGACATAGAGGATCTTGTGGCGCACGTAGTCATAGGTTCCATTGAGCAGCAGATTGAGGAACCTCAGCGGACGCCGTTCCCCGTACGCCGTGAAGTTGGACTCGCACACAAGGAAGAGATCCACGGCCCGGATGAGCTCGCGGAAGCGCACATGCAACAGGTCGAACTCGTGGTTCACATTAATGGCGTTTATGACGCGGCGGGGCGTCTCGCGGGGGGTCAGCCGCTCTTTCGTGGGCAGGTTGGAGTGGTAGACCATGGTGGGCACGCCACAATACGGACCGTGCCACCCTGGCCGACAAACACACTTCACCAGCCGCTTGCCCCGCTTCGGCTTCCCTCTTGCAGGACCGGACTCATCCACCGATTTTGTTGGCTTCTGTAGGATCCTCCGCTGGCCCATTCCAGCGATGCTGGGTCTCGCTTTCACCGCCTCATCTTTCGCCGGTGCCATCTCCGTGCCCTGACGGAAGCACAGAGCGCCCGCTTTGGTGCGGACGAAATAAGGGGTGCGGTCCTCCTGGAGGAGGTGAGTGCGGCGGTGAAGGTCGCCCAGGGATCGCAGCGGGTCTGGAGTGGACGCGTGGCCCGGCTGAAGCTTGTTGGCCGCGACTCTGACGGCGGCGTCTCTCTGCGGGTCGGGCTTCTGCTCGGTCGGACTGCTGGGCTGCCAGGGGACCAAACCTCCCTTATGAACCTGAATAATGGAGAACAAGCACCATGAGAAGACTCAGCAGAATCTCAAAGTTTCACTGGCTCTTAAGGGCGAGTTGAAGGAAAAACATGCCTTTTTTTTACGTGCATGTATCTTTAAATGCAAATGAGCTGCTGCTCCTCCCCCTATCCAGAAGAGGGTGGAGCTGTTTGGCTTTCATTATCATGGGCAGACTCAGCAGAATCTCAACAAACTTTCACTGACTCTGATGGTGCGTTCACACCGGACGCGAATGACTCGAATAAATCGCGCTATTCACGCGAAGTTGGGCGCTTGAAAATTTTTAGGTTACTCGCTTCATTCGCGCGTGACATCACCTCATGGGCGGGGCTTCTGCCAACGGCTCGTCTCGTTGTGAAATGTCTTTTTTGTTAAAATCTACTGTTAATGTGTGACAAAACGTAGTTTTAAGACTTTTTCAGGCGATAATGTAGTTGTTTAAAGCTCAAATCTATGGTTTCTAAAGAGAGCTCCTCTCTGAACATGTGATCTGGGGTGTGTGTGGAGCTGAACATGTGATCTGGGGTGTGTGTGGAGCTGAACATGTGATCTGGTGTGTGTGGAGTTGAACATGTGATCTGGTGTGTGTGGAGTTGAACATGTGATCTGGTGTGTGTGGAGCTAAACATGTGATCTGGTGTGTGTGGAGTTGAACATGTGATCTGGTGTGTGTGGAGTTGAACATGTGATCTGGTGTGTGTGGAGTTGAACATGTGATCTGGTGTGTGTGGAGTTGAACATGTGATGTGGTGTGTGTGGAGTTGAACATGTGATGTGGTGTGTGTGGAGCTGAACATGTGATGTGGTGTGTGTGGAGCTGAACATGAGATCTGGTGTGTGTGGAGTTGAACATGTGATGTGGTGTGTGTGGAGTTGAACATGTGATGTGGTGTGTGTGGAGCTGAACATGTGATCTGGTGTGTGTGGAGTTGAACATGTGATCTGGTGTGTGTGGAGTTGAACATGTGATCTGGTGTGTGTGGAGTTGAACATGTGATCTGGTGTGTGTGGAGTTGAACATGTGATGTGGTGTGTGTGGAGCTGAACATGTGATCTGGTGTGTGTGGAGTTGATCATGTGATCTGGTGTGTGTGGAGTTGATCATGTGATCTGGTGTGTGTGGAGTTGATCATGTGATCTGGTGTGTGTGGAGCTGAACATGTGATCTGGTGTGTGTGGAGCTGAACATGTGATCTGGTGTGTGTGGAGTTGAACATGTGATCTGGTGTGTGTGGAGTTGAACATGTGATCTGGTGTGTGTGGAGTTGAACATGTGATCTGGTGTGTGTGGAGTTGAACATGTGATCTGGTGTGTGTGGAGCTGAACATGTGATCTGGTGTGTGTGGAGCTGAACATGTGATCTGGTGTGTGTGGAGTTGAACATGTGATCTGGTGTGTGTGGAGTTGAACATGTGATCTGGTGTGTGTGGAGCTGAACATGTGATCTGGTGTGTGTGGAGCTGAACATGTGATCTGGTGTGTGTGGAGTTGAACATGTGATCTGGTGTATGTGGAGTTGAACATGTGATCTGGTGTGTGTGGAGCTGAACATGTGATGTGGTGTGTGTGGAGTTGAACATGTGATCTGGTGTGTGTGGAGTTGAACATGTGATCTGGTGTGTGTGGAGCTGAACATGTGATCTGGTGTGTGTGGAGTTGATCATGTGATCTGGTGTGTGTGGAGCTGAACATGTGATCTGGTTGTGTGGAGCTGAACATGTGATCTGGTTGTGTGTGGAGCTGAACATGTGATCTGGTTGTGTGTGGAGCTGAACATGTGATCTGGTGTGTGTGGAGCTGAACATGTTATGTGGTGTGTGTTGAGTTGAACATGTGATCTGGTGTGTGTGGAGTTGATCATGTGATCTGGTGTGTGTGGAGTTGATCATGTGATCTGGTGTGTGTGGAGTTGATCATGTGATCTGGTGTGTGTGGAGCTGAACATGTGATCTGGTTGTGTGTGGAGCTGAACATGTGATCTGGTGTGTGTGGAGCTGAACATGTGATGCAGTGTGTGTTGAGTTGAACATGTGATCTGGTGTGTGTGGAGTTGATCATGTGATCTGGTGTGTGTGGAGTTGATCATGTGATCTGGTGTGTGTGGAGCTGAACATGTGATCTGGTGTGTGTGGAGTTGAACATGTGATGTGGTGTGTGTGGAGTTGAACATGTGATCTGGTGTGTGTGGAGTTGATCATGTGATGTGGTGTGTGTGGAGCTGAACATGTGATGTGGTGTGTGTGGAGCTGAACATGTGATGTGGTGTGTGTGGAGCTGAACATGTGATGTGGTGTGTGTGGAGTTGAACATGTGATCTGGTGTGTGTGGAGTTGATCATGTGATCTGGTGTGTGTGGAGCTGAACATGTGATCTGGTGTGTGTGGAGTTGAACATGTGATCTGGTGTGTGTGGAGTTGAACATGTGATCTGGTGTGTGTGGAGCTGAACATGTGATCTGGTGTGTGTGGAGTTGAACATGTGATCTGGTGTGTGTGGAGTTGAACATGTGATCTGGTGTGTGTGGAGCTGAACATGTGATGTGGTGTGTGTGGAGTTGAACATGTGATCTGGTGTGTGTGGAGTTGAACATGTGATCTGGTGTGTGTGGAGCTGAACATGTGATCTGGTGTGTGTGGAGTTGATCATGTGATCTGGTGTGTGTGGAGCTGAACATGTGATCTGGTTGTGTGGAGCTGAACATGTGATCTGGTTGTGTGTGGAGCTGAACATGTGATCTGGTTGTGTGTGGAGCTGAACATGTGATCTGGTGTGTGTGGAGTTGAACATGTGATGTGGTGTGTGTGGAGTTGAACATGTGATCTGGTGTGTGTGGAGTTGATCATGTGATGTGGTGTGTGTGGAGCTGAACATGTGATGTGGTGTGTGTGGAGCTGAACATGTGATGTGGTGTGTGTGGAGCTGAACATGTGATGTGGTGTGTGTGGAGTTGAACATGTGATCTGGTGTGTGTGGAGTTGATCATGTGATCTGGTGTGTGTGGAGTTGAACATGTGATGTGGTGTGTGTGGAGCTGAACATGTGATGTGGTGTGTGTGGAGCTGAACATGTGATGTGGTGTGTGTGGAGCTGAACATGTGATCTGGTGTGTGTGGAGTTGAACATGTGATCTGGTGTGTGTGGAGCTGAACATGTGATGTGGTGTGTGTGGAGCTGAACATGTGATGTGGTGTGTGTTGTAGCCGACTAGCTCTGACTGTGAATGTTTGACTGAATTGTTTGCTTTATTTCATGTGTAGCTTCTCATACCTTTCACTTATTCTTTTGTATTATTGATCAAACATAAACTTGCATTTAACAAAAAGAGACTGGGCTGTGTTTCATGTCATTTAATGTTATCACAGTGATAATCATATTGTCTGAACCAGATATTAAAATACAGATTTTCTCCTCTTTGTTGTCACTACTAGAGCAAGCTCCTGATTGGTTAGCGCGGCGCGAATATCCGCAAAAGTTCAGATTTTTCAACTCGGGTGATTCGCGGCATTCGTGCGAATCATGCGTCAAACGTTCAATTCACGCCGTGTCATTCGCGCGAATCGCACCACAGAATGTCTATTCGCGTCTTTGCATTGACTTAACATGTAAATCACTCGCGGGAATCGCATCATTCGCGTCCGGTGTGAACGCACCATTAGGGGCGAGTTGAAGGAAAAACATGCCTTTTCCGTGCATGTATCTTTAAATGCAAATGAGCTGCTGCTCCTCCCCCTATCCAGAAGAGGGCGGAGCCTGTACAACTCGTGCATCGGATACTCTGCCAAAACTGCTTGGCTTTCATTATCATGGGCGGGGTCTATGCTAATAGGGCAGAGTCTGTCAGCAGTTGTGGGCGGGGTCTATGCTAATAGGGTAGAGTCTGTCAGCAGTTGTGGGCGGGGTCTATGCTAATAGGGCAGAGTCTGTCAGCAGTTGTGGGCGGGGTCTATGCTAATAGGGTAGAGTCTGTCAGCAGTTGTGGGCGGGGTCTATGCTAATAGGGCAGAGTCTGTCAGCAGTTGTGGGCGGGGTCTATGCTAATAGGGCAGAGTCTGTCAGCAGTTGTGGGCGGGGTCTATGCTAATAGGGCAGAGTCTGTCAGCAGTTGTGGGCGGGGTCTATGCTAATAGGGTAGAGTCTGTCAGCAGTTGTGGGCGGGGTCTATGCTAATAGGGTAGAGTCTGTCAGTAGTTGTGGGCGGGGTCTATGCTAATAGGGTAGAGTCTGTCAGTAGTTGTGGGCGGGGTCTATGCTAATAGGGCAGAGTCTGTCAGCAGTTGTGGGCGGAGTCTATGCTAATAGGGCAGAGTCTGTCAGCAGTTGTGGGCGGGGTCTATGCTAATAGGGCAGAGTCTGTCAGCAGTTGTGGGCGGGGTCTATGCTAATAGGGCAGAGTCTGTCAGCAGTTGTGGGCGGGGTCTATGCTAATAATAATAATAATAATAATAATTAATTACATTTATATAGCGCTTTTCTAGGCACTCACTCAAAGCGCTTTTACATAGAAGGGTGAATCTCCTCAACCACCACCAATGTGCAGCACCACCTGGATGATGCGACGGCAGCCATATTGCGCCAGTACGCCCACCACACACCAGCTGATTGGTGGAGAGGAGACTGAGGGATGATACCAATCGTATATATATATGGGGATGTTTAGGAGGCCATGATGGACAGGGGCCAATGGGCACATTTTTTTTTGGCCAGGATGCCGGGGTTACACCCCTACTCTTTATCGAAGGACATCCTGGGATTTTTAATGACCAGAGAGAGTCAGGACCTCGGTTTAACGTCTCATCCGAAGGACGGTGCTTGTTACAGTATAGTGTCCCCATCACTATACTGGGGCGTTAGGACCCACACAGACCACAGGGTGAGCACCCCCTGCTGGCCTCACTAACACCTCTACCAGCAGCTACCTAGTTTTCCCAATTTGGTCTCCCATCCAGGTACTAACCAGGCTCAGCCCTGCTTAGCTTCAGTGGGAAACCAGTCTCTGGCTACAGGGTGATATGGCTGCTGTAATAGGGCAGAGTCTGTCAGCAGTTGTGGGCGGAGTCTATGCTAATAGGGCAGAGTCTGTCAGCAGTTGTGGGCGGGGTCTATGCTAATAGGTTGGAGTCTGTCAGCAGTTGTGGGCGGGGTCTATGCTAATAGGTTGGAGTCGGTCAGCAGTTGTGGGCGGGGTCTATGCTAATAGGATGGAGTCGGTCAGTAGTTGTGGGTGGGGGTCTGTTCTAATAGGATGGAGTCGGTCAGTAGTTGTGGGTGGGGGTCTGTGCTAATAGGATGGAGTCGGTCAGTAGTTGTGGGTGGGGGTCTGTGCTAATAGGATGGAGTCGGTCAGTAGTTGTGGGTGGGGGTCTATGCTAATAGGATGGAGTCGGTCAGTAGTTGTGGGTGGGGGTCTGTGCTAATAGGATGGAGTCGGTCAGTAGTTGTGGGTGGGGGTCTATGCTAATAGGATGGAGTCGGTCAGTAGTTGTGGGTGGGGGTCTGTGCTAATAGGATGGAGTCGGTCAGTAGTTGTGGGTGGGGGTCTGTGCTAATAGGATGGAGTCGGTCAGTAGTTGTGGGTGGGGGTCTGTGCTAATAGGATGGAGTCGGTCAGTAGTTGTGGGTGGGGGTCTGTGCTAATAGGATGGAGTCGGTCAGTAGTTGTGGGTGGGGGTCTGTGCTAATAGGATGGAGTCGGTCAGTAGTTGTGGGTGGGGGTCTATGCTAATAGGATGGAGTCGGTCAGTAGTTGTGGGTGGGGGTCTGTGCTAATAGGATGGAGTCGGTCAGTAGTTGTGGGCGGGGTCTATGCTAATAGGATGGAGTCGGTCAGTAGTTGTGGGTGGGGGTCTGTGCTAATAGGATGGAGTCGGTCAGTAGTTGTGGGCGGGGTCTATGCTAATAGGATGGAGTCGGTCAGTAGTTGTGGGTGGGGGTCTATGCTAATAGGATGGAGTCGGTCAGTAGTTGTGGGTGGGGGTCTGTGCTAATAGGATGGAGTCGGTCAGTAGTTGTGGGCGGGGTCTATGCTAATAGGATGGAGTCGGTCAGTAGTTGTGGGCGGGGTCTATGCTAATAGGTTGGAGTCGGTCAGTAGTTGTGGGCGGGGTCTATGCTAATAGGATGGAGTCGGTCAGTAGTTGTGGGCGGGGTCTATGCTAATAGGATGGAGTCGGTCAGTAGTTGTGGGCGGGGTCTATGCTAATAGGATGGAGTCGGTCAGTAGTTGTGGGCGGGGTCTATGCTAATAGGATGGAGTCGGTCAGCAGTTGTGGGCGGGGTCTATGCTAATAGGATGGAGTCGGTCAGTAGTTGTGGGCGGGGTCTATGCTAATAGGATGGAGTCGGTCAGTAGTTGTGGGCGGGGTCTATGCTTATAGGGCGGAATCCATCAGCAGTCATGGGCGGGGCCTAATCATATGTGACGTCACACTGCATAAAAATTGCAAACGGCTTGTTCTGAGACACTGCTCATGATTTATGTTGATTAAAAAAGAAGAGTGGGTAGATTTTGAGCATTATGGGGTGGTCGTGTGCACATTTATGTTCAAACACCATGTAAAAGTGAATTTAACATAAAAGGTCCCCTTTAACTTTGCAGCCCCAGTGAATGTTTAAACATTATCCTCTTGCAAGTTTTGACTCGATGTCATTCATAAGTTGATCTCCCTGTGATGCTTTCACAACATTGATCTGCTTGTTTGAGCGGTCAACCAATGAGATCAGGGCGAGACTATCTGTGAGTTACCTCTGTAGTGCCTGAGCTCCGCTGCTGCAGATCTTCAGGCCTCTTCCACGGCTGTGGAGCTTCGGGGTCCTGTCCGCTGTCCAGCTCCAGACCGGCTCCTCCAGCCCGGGGCCTGTGGTCCAGCGGGGGCCCTTCCTCAGGGGACGCACTGGAGAGCGGAGTGGTGCCCTCCTTCCAGAAGAACCCGGTGACCATGATGAAGGATTTGATGTTCGGGTAGGGCGCAGACAGCTCCCTCAGCAGGGACACGTAGTGGAGAGCCTTGTAGTAATGCAGGAAGGAAATCACACACAGTCCCACCGTGCAAATCAAGAAAACCCTGTGACGTCTCATTTTCATCCTGAGAAACAGGAGAGAGAAAAACAGTTCAGAGACTTTTAGGACAAGCTTTAAATCTCCTCTGGTGCTCTTGGTTTAGGGGTTGCATCTTCCCGGACACCTAAAAATGAATCTTCCTCCACCCCAGTAAAACCAATGCAATTTATTTTTCTTCAATAATATTTTTTTCTTTTTAATTTTGTATTTTGAGATGATTTAATGGTATTTTTTAATATTTATGCAATAATTATGGTCTATTTTTGCCATTGAAAATTATACAAAAAATGTTTTTTTATTATTGCAGTATTTCAGGTTAAAACAGAGACTAGGCCTTCAAATTATTTTTTTGAAGGCAGATTATCGCACTCTTTTGGAATTATTTAAGAAATCCTGCAACCATGTGTGTAACCACTAGAGGTCTCTATGGAGAGGCTTGAGAATTCACTAGTTCTGTTTTGAACACATTTAATGGTTTTTTTTTTTTTGGATTTGAATATATATAAAAAAAATCTCAAAGACTATTTATTATAAAGTTTTAGATTTTGTTTTGTTTTGTTAGAAATAGATTTTTTCTGTGAGTTTGTGTTTTTGCAGATTTCCCATTCATTTCCTATGATAGTCATGTTTAAACGAAGAGCACAATATTATTTTTTTACGACCCCTTAGCATGCTCGAATCATGCCCTCAATTTTTTTGTGTGTTTACATCCCTAATGCTAGAAAAGTGCATTAGGGATTATATAATTATATCATTCTGATGAAGCTGTGATTTTTAAAAATTCCAAATGTGGTTCATAGGTTCAGTTTTTCATAGGTGTGTGTGTAAGTGTGTGTGTGTGAGTCAATATCACACTCTTGATGTTTTAGAGTGTCACCCCTTCACTGCTGTGTACTTTTTTTCAGCATTGTGGCTGATTTGTAGATTGTACACACAAATATTCGAGAGAATTTTTGTGTTTTTGCTGATTTCCCATTCATTTCCTATAGTCGCTCATTTATGACCGAAGACAATGAACGCTACTTTTTTTTTAACGACCAATTAGCATGCTCGAATCATGACCCCAATTTTTTGCTGTGTTTACATCCCTAATACTAGAAAAGTCACCAAGTTTCATATCATTCCGATGAAGCTGTGTTTTTTTAAATTTCAAAACAGTAAATGTTCCGGTCAGAAATAACCAAAGAGCTCTGATGGAGCGTCTGAATCCTCGTCTTTGTGGGACATTTTTAGGTCCCCATGAGGAAAACATCTTATAAATCAGACTAAGTGATGTTTTTTGAAAATGTAAAAATGCAGAATGTCTCCTGTGATGGGTAGATTTAGGGGCAGTGTGTGTGTGTGTGTGTGTGTGTGTGTGTGTGTGATGGGTAGATTTAGGGGCAGTGTGTGTGTGTGTGTGTGTGTGTGTGTGTGTGTGTGTGATGGGTAGGTTTAGGGGCAGTGTGTGTGTGTGTGTGTGTGTGTGTGATGGGTAGGTTTAGGGGCAGTGTGTGTGTGTGTGTGTGTGTGTGTGTGTGTGTGTGTGTGTGTGATGGGTAGGTTTAGGGGCAGGGGCAGTGTGTGTGTGTGTGGGTGTGTGTGTGTGTGTGGGCATGTTTTTGTGAAATATCAGGACACAAATGTGTATAATGACATGGGTATTACAAAAAGAGGGTGAAATATGAGGACGTTCCCCATGTCCTCACTTTTCAAAATGCTTATAAATCACAGAATGAGGTTTTTTTCACAGAAAGTGAACTGCACAGTGTGTGTGTGTGTGTGTGTGTGTGTGTGTGTGTGTGTGTGTGTGTGTATGAGAGTGAGTGTGTGGATGAGTGCATACATCAGTGTGTGTGTGTGTGTGTGTGTGTGTGTGTGTGTGTGAGGGTTAGGTTTAGGGTCAGTGTAAGGGGATTGAAAATACGGTTTGTACGGTATAAAAACCATTACGCCTATGGAATGTCCTCACATTTCACAAAAAAAACGTGTGTGTGTGTGTGATGGGTAGGTTTAGGGGCAGGGGCAGTGTGTGTGTGTGTGTGTGTGATGGGTGGGTTTAGGGGCAAGGGCAGTGTGTGTGTGTGTGTGTGTGTGTGTGTGTGTGTGTGTGTGATGGGTAGGTTTAGGGGCAGGGGCAGTGTGTGTGTGTGTGTGTGTGATGGGTGGGTTTAGGGGCAAGGGCAGTGTGTGTGTGTGTGTGTGTGTGTGTGTGTGTGTGTGTGTGTGTGTGTGTGTGTGTGTGTGTGTGTGTGTGTGTGTGTGTGTGATGGGTAGGTTTAGGGGCAGGGGCAGTGTGTGTGTGTGTGTGATGGGTAGGTTTAGGGGCAGGGTCAGTGTGTGTGTGTGTGTGATGGGTGGGTTTAGGGGCAAGGGCAGTGTGTGTGTGTGTGTGTGTGTGTGTGTGTGTGTGTGTGTGTGTGTGATGGGTAGGTTTAGGG
>JARQWZ010005710.1:0-69720 GCA_033150135.1 Gobio occitaniae
CAGGCTTGAGCCCTAATAATTCTAAGGAAAACAATAGGGCTCTGCGCCCTTTCAGGCTTGAGCCCTAATAATAATAATAATAACCTGAGGAAGAACAATAGGGCTCTGCGCCCTTTGGGCTTGGGCCCTAATAATAATAATCCTAAGGAAAACAATAGGGCTCTGCGCCCTTTCAGGCTTGAGCCCTAAAAAAACAATAATCTGAGGAAGAACAATAGGGCTCTGCGCCCTTTGGGCTTGGGCCCTAATAAGAAACAGAGGAAGAACAATAGGGCTCTGCGCCCTTTGGGCTTGGGCCCTAATGAGTTCACAATACCATTCAAATGCTGATGTTGTATTATTCTAACACTTCTCTTCATGTGTTTTTTGACCTACCTTAGCTACCGTTTGTGCACCAGTCTTATGCACCATAAAGCATGCTTTTATTTCAATATGGGTGGTCCAATAAAAAAATGTTAATAAAAAAATTATTAAATGGAGCCAAATCACAGGAACTGCAAAGATGATTTTAATATCAGTGTCAGGTAAGAGTAAGATGCGTGTCTACATTTTATGGAAGTTTATTATAAACAGCCACTTTTAGAAAACTTTTTGAAATGTACTTTTAATACATTTAAATTATATCAGTAAATAATTAATTTAAAGACATATGCATCATATGTGATCTTGGCAAACACATCACATGACGTTTTTATTTCAAGTGATAGTTATTTGTGAAAGCCTATATGAAAGAGTTAAAGGGTTAGTTCACCCAAAAATGAAATTTCTTCCATTAATGACTCACCCCAATGTTGTTCCACACCCGTAAGACCTCCGTTCATCCTCGGAACACAGTTTAAGATATTTTAGATTTAGTCCGAGGGCTTTCAGTCCTTTGAATGTAAGTGTATGCACACTTTGCTGTCCACGTCCAGAAAGGTAATGAAAACATCATCAAAGTAGTCCATATGTGACATCATTTGGTTAGTTAGACTCTTTTGAAGCGTCGACAATACATTTTGGTCCAAAAATGGCGTCGTGAACGCGGATTCAAACAAAATCGGAAGAGAAGACAATGCTTAATAAAGTCTTAGTTTTTGTTATTTTTGGACCAAAATGTATTGTCGACGCTTCAAAAGAGTCTAACTAACCAAATGATGTCACATATGGACTACTTTGATGATGTTTTCATTACCTTTCTGGACGTGGACAGCAAAGTGTGCAAACACTTACATTCAAAGGACTGAAAGCCCTCGGACTAAATCTAAAATATCTTAAACTGTGTTCCGAGGATGAACGGAGGTCTTACGGGTGTGGAACAACATTGGGGTGAGTCATTAATGGAAGAAATTTCATTTTTGGGTGAACTAACCCTTTAAATTATCATCATGAAGAGAGAAAGTCACACACATACACAGAGAGAGAGGGGGGGGGGGGGCAGGACAGACAGAGTGAGATTCTGATTGAACAAAAACATTTTTTTTTAAAAATCTAAACGGTGGGAGAGAGTTGTTATTTCATTGTCTGAATCTTTATTTTACTATAGGAATAGGTTTTATCTTCAAAATAGATTCTGCAATTACATTTTTAATTCAATGTGCAGAGTGCCTCTCTCTCAGTCCTTCCCCTCCCCCCTCACTCTCAGGCTCACCCTGTGTGTGTGTGTGTGTGTGTGTGTGTGTGTGTGTGTGTGTGTGTGTGTGTGTGTGTGTGTGTGTGTGTGTGTGTGTGTGTGTGTGTGTGTGTGTGCGCGTGTGTGTGTGTGTGTGGGGGGGGGGGTCTCTCTCTCACCCTGTGAGTTTGTGTGTGTGCCTTTCTCTCAATCCTTCCCCTCCCCCCTCACTCTCAGGCTCACCCTGTGTGAGTGTGTGGGGGGGGGGGGGGCTCTCTCTCATCCTGTGAGTTTGTGTGTATGCCTTTCTCCCAGTCCTTCCCCTCCCCCCTCACTCTATCACTGTGTGTGTGTGTGTGTGTGTGTGTGCGTGTGTGTGTGTGTGTGTGTGTGTGTGTGTGTGTGTGTGTGTGTGAGAGAGAGTTTCTCTCTTGATGATGATAATTTAACCCTTTCATATAGGCTATCACAAATAACTGTCACTTGAAATAAAAACGTCATGTGATGTGTTTGCCAAGATTACGTATGATGCATATGTCTTTAAATTAATGATTTACTGATATAATATACATTTATTAAACACAAATTTCACATGATTTTATAAAAGTGGCTGTTTATAATGTAGCGACTATGAGTCAGATAAAATAACTCAACGGGGAATTTGAATTAAAATGAAAGAGACTCGAATTACACTATAATTGATAAATAATTTAGAAGTAATGTTTACACCTTAACTTATTCGTCCACCGATATGTAAGAACTTAGAGGGGACTCTGTTAAAGGGAAACAGGTCTATTTAGCTCAAATGAATGAATTAATGAATTCATAGGGAATTTTGAGAGTCTATTTTACAGCCGAGCAAATGACTCTTCCAGCGTTCATTTGAACGGGCCGTAAATATCAACTCTGCAGCGGATATTAATATCCGAACAATAGTGAAACACTATTTAACAGCCAGGTAACTTAGATCGCCAGTTCAAGACATTAAATTCGTAAGCACATAACACAAGAACAGTTATCTTTGAATACAAACGGAACTTTATTGATTACTCTAACACATCAAACTAATATCTAACATAAACACACGCACTCACACATTCACACACGTTGCAGAAAGAAGATGAGGAAAAAAATAAGTTTTAAGAGAGAAAATATGAAATCCCAAGCAATATATGCATTTATTACACATGACCTGAAGAAACCATTGATCAGTAATTTAACCTCCTATCGTTTCTTAGGCAGGGTTATTGCATTTGATCTTATGCACCAGTTCAGCTCGGAATCTAGAGGTATTACTTGCGTTTGTGTGTCGTCTCAGACAGGGGATTCTCTTTCCCCTGGAGAGGGGTTTTCCCGGGTCTTTGATTCGCTGAAAGTCTGGTCGTGTCTTTGATCAACGTCTTGGGAAGCCAATTACGTGGCGTGTTGTCGGCTGGATGGAAGTCTTGTGGGCGTTGTTTGAAGTTGAAGCGCGCTGTCGGAGACTCGTTGAGTAACTTTGTGGCGAAACTTAACAGAACCCGAGACTTAACGGAAAGAAAATAAACTTTAAGTAAAAGAAAGGAAAGTGAGAGAAGAGCAGATGGCCTGAATGAAAATCGTTGTTCAGATCTCCTGGGAGCTCTCCGTTCAGAACTCAACTCTGGTCAAACTGCTAGGACTCAACTCATCTCTGAACTGCGACCTGGATGCGAACAGGTCTTGAACCGGCTCGAACTGCTGTGAACAGACGTGAACAGCCTTGAACTGAACTGTGAACAGACTTGAACCCAAATATTTGCCCATCCCCTGGATGGGTTCTGGCCAATTAGGTTTCAGGGGTGACTGTGTCTCCACCCCTCCCATAAAATTGGGTTATCTATAGTAATTTAATTTCCTGCTCTTAAGCAGAGAGTAAATTTAGACCTAATTTCTTACTATAAGGACATGATCAATTCTATAAAGATTTCATTCAGCTCATCTGTTGGATTATACCCATACGAACACAAAGGTATCAAACACGGTGCCTTTTCATCCACTCATTCAATAGTTACATAATTGCGTGAATTGGGAGTGATATACATGCATAATAGTCATGTGTATCAGTTGTAACACACTAACAATCTATGTCGAAGGCTATTTGAATGAAAGTCCAATAATCAGTGATTTGATGCACTCCATATGTAACAGTTTCTGTGAGTTTGCTTGGAGTTTTAGCTGTGTCACGTGGAGTTCCTTTACCGGTCATTGAAAAGACAGAGATCTGGTTTGTTTCTTTGTCTTGTGATCACAACGATCCTTTTGTCCTCTTTGTCTAAGTTTTGGTCAAAAGTCCATAGGAAATCGAGTAATTAATATCTAAACTAGAAGCTCCGGGCAGAATGGAGCCTCCGTGATAGATGGTCGATTTCCTGGGGTCTGGAGCTGAATTTGGGCTTTGTAAAAGGGATGTTCATTTGATCGAATCATTTGGAAGATTCATTCATCTATATGTATGCGCCCACAGTCACTACAATAATAAACTTCCATAAAATGTAGACACGCATCTTACTCTTACCTGACACTGATATTAAAATCATCTTTGCTGTATCTGTGATTTGGCTCGATTTATTAATTTTTTTTATAATTTTTTTTTTTATTGGACCAACCATATTGAAATGAAAGCACGCTTTATGGTGCATAAGATTGGTGCACAAACGGTAGCTAAGGTAGGTCAAAAAACACATGAAGAGAAGTGTTAGGATAATACAACATCAGCATTTGAACAGTATTCTGAACTCATTACAATTGGACCTTTGACATCATCTGACATGAAATTCATTTAAATTTAATTGATCTCATAGATGTGGCTGTTGTGGTTCGTGGTCATAGCAGCACCAACTGCTGCAGTTAATGTGGTGAATTCAGATGACTTTGACATAGTTCTTTTATGTTTTCCCATTTTAAATGCCTATTGCCTGTCGTGCACAGTTAAGCAGATGTCACCGGGGTGGCGGTGCCACCGGCTTGGGCCCGTCATCGCTGCTCGCAGCTTTAATTACTATTGGTCTTCCCTGAATAAATTAAAGTAGATTAATCCTTACACTTAAGGTTGCAAAAGTTAGTCATTCAAGACCAGTGAGTGTCATAAAGGTTAATCAAACACACGACAAAGAGAAACTCAGAGACAGCAGCAGTTTATTCGACTGCTGTCACTTTAAGAGCGAACACGGATACGGTTACATGGAGTTGCACAAAATGTTCACTCGCGAGTCACAATGGGGTTTACGTGCATACTCGTAAGACGGTAATTTAGTACATACATTTGTGTGTATTTGACCATTTCAGCGCAATTTGAACTCGCAAGCTTTTTGTGAGATTGCCTGTGTGTGTGTGTGTGCTGAGTAGTTTGAACACATTAAAAATAAATGCAAATGATAAACTTTAGTGACGATGCGACACTGCCTCGATTTTGCAAGTGGCAAATCCTGTGTCAACTGTGCAGCTCGATTTTAGTGCAGATGCGATGCGCTGATGTGAAGCCATTTGAGCATTTTGAAAGGGAGAGAGAGAGCGCGCACACGCAGTGATTCACTCGCGCTGTTTGTGAACTTACGTCTCTCAGAAAGTTTTCCTTTTGCGCATTTGATTGCAATACTTATCGCATATGTTGCACTTTGCTGACTCGGCATCCACTTTTATAAGTGGATAAAAGCCGCTTGGCTTTTGGAACCGAAATTTGGCACCGAAAGATAAATAATTTTTCGATACTCATAGTATCAGAGTTCCCATTCAGTCGGTCACGTTCGACGTACGTCGGACGTACCGACGAATTGGGATCACTTCTGGGAGCCCCTATCAGCTTCGAGCTATCTAGAACCGGCCAATGAACAATTGGCGTGCGAGATTTGCATCTCGCGCCCCGCCCCGCACCGCGGGTATAAACAGGAAGCGAGAGCGAATGCACGCTGTCATTCACTTCGGAGCCACACAGGCGTATGAAGGACTCACTCTCTTCAATCAAGACGAGTATTTTTCGCTGCTATCAGCAAGACTGTCTACAGACACCGGAGAAACCAGAGGAGGACGCGTGTTGGAGAAACGGCACCTTTCAGTGGGATCGCGCTGAACTCATCGAGCTGCCTCTGAGTGCAGAAAAACTGCTGTTATCACAGCAACCTGTTGGTCTGGGTAGAGCGTTTTCCTGCTGAGTACAGGCACGGGCTGCACTAACAATCCTGTGCGCTGTCGCGTTTCCCCCTGAGTGCTTCAGCACAGAGCGTTTTCCTCACAAAAGAGCTTCACGGGTGACGTGCCGTCTTTTTCAAGATGTCTTACCACTCGTGCGTTTCTGGATGCGGTTGTTTCCTCTCCTGACGGCCACGATCCCTCTCGCATAAACATGTTGAGACTGTGTCGTGGGTGATCCATGTTCTCCCAGGGGAACGGGATCACGTCGACGCGCTGGTCATCTCACCTTCCGCGTGAGGGTTTGAGTGTTCAGCGCGCCGTGTGCCGTCTGGCTGCCGGGTGACAGCGCGGGTTGTCACGGCAACTCTGCGCGCGTCACTCGGCGCCTCCGATGCGCGGTCGAGACTATGATGCCTCAAACGGGGTTGAGTCCCTTCGCTTATACCCCGATCTAGTCTCTTTTCTGGTGCACCAGAGGGGGGACTATTTTGGCTGATAAGCCTGGGTGGCCTGAGGATTACAGTGAGGCTTCCCCGCCGCGTACATCTCTGTGGGCCCCTCACTCCTCTATCGCATCGCAAGCATGTTGAGACTGTGTTCGTGGGTGGTCTATGCTCTCTCACGAGAGCATGGCCACGTCGGCGCGCTGTTCGTCTCGCCTTTTTCATAAGGGCTTGAGTGTTCAGCGCGCCGTGTGCCGTCTCACGGCCACGCCCACTGTCTCACGTGTCTGCTGGTAGCTTACAGATGGGATTGCTGGTCCTTGAAAGGGGACCTAGCATTTCATTTGGGGCTCTAGCAGAGGACAGATGTCAATCGCTGCATCGGAGAGAGGGCTGTTATGTGTTGAAAATGAAGATGATGCTGAGATTCCCACCGTAATAGTGGGCGCTCGTGCTGAATCAGATTCATACTTGACAGCCATGCTTTCCCGGATGGCTGAGGCATAGTGCAACGCGTAAATCGCCTTGCCTGCCCCTTGCCTTTTTTCGGATGTGCATTGGAAGGCTTTGGCATTGTGGAACTATTGGTGCCAAAATATGGAACACCAATAGGGCCATAATCTGTATAAAGTTTTCCTCTCTCTCACTACCCTCATCGGTGGGGTGGCAGTGCCACTGGCAGGCCACCTCCCCCCTGCTTAGTGCACGAGGGTAGTTCTGAGCTGAGGTTGAGCTGCGCACAGCGCTGGCCCTTGGCTAGACGATGTCCACCCTGGTCCAGAAACACAATTGACCCGGATTTGGTCTGGAACTGTTCTTCCCCGGAGGAGGGCCGGGTGGAAAACCATTAGTAATTCTGTTCCGCCACTGATGTTAAAAACAGCCAGTGGTACCCAAAAAAAAAAGAGCAGTTCCAATACCTCTGGGTCTCGGGAGTTCAGGAATGGCAGCGTGTGACGCTACAGAGCCTCGCCGCTTTCATTCCCCTCCCCACAAGAGGGCGAGAATGGCAGTGTGTGACGCTACAAAGCCTCGCCACTCTCATTCCCCTCTTCTCAGCGGTGCGTGGACAACAGTGCGCCACGCTATGCCTCGCCACTCTTGTTCCCCGCTGAGGAAGGAGGTGAGGCAGACCGTGCGCAACGCCACAAAGCCTTGCCACGCTCAGCCCCTCCTTCATTTGGGAGCGCGCTTGGCGGTGGTCGACGCTCCCATGCCTCGCCACCCTCAGACGCCTCTCCCTTCGCCAGCAGGAGGCGCCGGCTGTGGGAACGCACTCAACCGGCCTCCCCACACTCGCACGCCCCCTCCGCGGACGCAGGTAAGTGTTGCACAGCACACTCAGATCCCACTTCGGGCCGCTCCATGCCGTCCGAGTCGGATCCCTGCATTCCGCGTCGCTGCCCCGCTGCGGGTACGTCTGTGGTTAATCCCCTTGCTCGGTGTCTGGAAGCCTGGCTAGAGCTTCCCAGCCCGTCTCGGGGCCGTACCATCAGACTTGGCTATGCGATTCAGTTCGCCAGGCGTCCCCCTAAGTTTGGGGGCGTTCACTTCCCAGTAGCGAAGGAGAACGCCCCCGTGCTCCGGGCGGAGATCGCAGTCCTACTGGCGAAGGACGCGATGGAGCCGGTCCCTCCAGCCGATATGAGGTCCGGGTTCTACAGCCCGTACTTCATTGTACCCAAGAAAGGCGGCGGGTTATGGCCGGTCTTGGACCTGCGATTCTTGAACCGGTCCCTTCACAGGCTGCCGTTCAGAATGCTAACGCAGAAGCACATCTTCAGGTGCGTCCGTCCCCAAGATTGGTTTGCAGCGATCGACCTGAAGGACGCGTACTTTCATTCTCGTTTCCCCTCGACCGGCCCTTTCTGCGCTTCGCGTTCGAGGGACGGGCATGTCAGTACCGCATCTTGCCCTTCGGCCTGTCCCTGTCGCCCGCGTCTTTACGAAGGTTGCGGAGGTGGCCATTGCCCCCATGAGAGAGCATGGTGTTCGCATTCTCAACTACCTCAACGACTGGCTGATCCTTGCTCAGTCGTGAGAGCAGTTGTGCGAACACAGGGACAAGGTGCTCAGTCACCTCAGCCAGTTGGGACTTCGGGTCAACTGGGAGAAGAGCAAACTCTGTCCCACACAGAGGATCTCTTTTCTCGGTATGGAGATAGACTCGGTCGCCATGACAGCGCGCCTCACCGAGGAGCGCGTCCAGTCAGTGTTGAACTGCTTGAATTCGTTCAAAGGCAGGACAGCGGTACCACTGAAACATTTTCAGAGGCTCCTGGGGCATATGGCATCCGCAGCCGCAGTAACGCCGCTCGGATTGCTTCATATGAGACCGCTTCAACGCTGGCTACACGATCGAGTCCCGAGATGGGCGTGGCACAGCGGTTCCCTCCGCGTCCAAGTGACTCCGAGGTGCCGCCAAACCTTCGGCCCGTGGTCGGACCCTCTGTTTCTCCGGGCGGGAGTCCCCCTAGAACAAGTGTCCAGGCACTCCGTTGTCTCCACGGATGCCTCATCCACGGCTGGGGTGCCACGTACAACGGGCTTGCAGTTTCGGGTCTGTGGACGGGGCCTCAACTGCAATGGCATATCAATTGCCTCGAGTTGTTAGCAGTTCGTCTTGCTCTCAGCCGCTTCAAGGTGCCGCTCAGAGGCAAGCACGTTCTGGTCCAGACGGACAACACTGCGGCTGTAGCGTACATCAACAAACAGGGTGGTCTACGCTCCCGTCGCATGTCGCAACTCGCCCGCCATCTCCTCTTATGGAGTCAGAAGCATCTGAGGTCGCTTCGTGCTGTTCACATTCCGGGCCTGCTCAATCGTGCGGCCGACGAGCTGTCACGTCAGCAGGTACTTCCGGGAGAATGGCGACTCCATCCCCAGGCGGTCCAGCTAATCTGGAGTCGTTTCGGGGCTGCACAGGTAGACCTGTTTGCCTCCCCAGAGACGACCCACTGTCAGTGGTTTTATTCCTTGACCGAGGGGACCCTCGGGTCGGATGCCCTGGCCCACAGCTGGCCCCGGGAAGAACGCAAGTATGCGTTTCCCCCAGTGAGCCTTCTTGCGCAGACACTGTGCAAAGTCAGGGAGGACGAGGAGCAGGTCCTGTTGGTCATTCCGTATTGGCCCAACCGGACTTGGTTCCCGGAACTAGTGCTCCTTGCGACAGCACCTCCCTGGCCCATTCCTCTGAGGCAGGACCTCCTGACTCAGAGACGGGGCACCCTATGGTACCCGCGTCCAGACCTCTGGAAACTCCATGTTTGGTCCCTGGACGGGACGCGGAGGTTCTAGGTGACCTACCGCAAGCGGTAGTTGACACCATCACTTCCGCTAGAGCCCCCTCTACGAGGCGCCTCTATGCGTTGAAGTGGAACCTGTTCGTCGATTGGTGCTCTTCTCGCCGAGAAGACCCCCGAAGATGTTCGGTCGCATCTGTGCTTACCTTTCTACAGGATGGGTTGGAGCGAAGGCTGTCTCCCTCCACCCTCAAAGTCTATGTCGCCGCTATCGCCGCCAATCATGAGCTCGTAGATGCAAAATCTCTAGGTAAGCACGATCTGATCGTCAGGTTCCTTAGGGGAGCGAGGAGATTAAATCCGCCTCGTCCTCCCTCCATACCCTCTTGGGACTTAACTCTGGTGCTAACTGCACTACAGAGAGAACCTTTTGAGCCTCTGCAGTCAGCTGAGTTGAAAGTTCTGTCGTTAAAGACAATACTCCTGACTGCGTTGGCCTCCATCAAGAGGGTAGGGGACCTGCAGGCATTTTCGGTCGACGAATCGTGCCTGGAATTCGGGCCCGGTAACTCTCATGTGATCATGAGACCCCGGCCTGGATATGTGCCCAAGGTTCCCACTACTCCCTTCCGGGACCAAGTGGTGAGCCTGCAAGCCAGCACTAGCTTTTCTCTGTCCCGTCCGTGCTCTCCGGACTTACGTGGACAGAACGCAAGCTTCAGGACCTCAGAGCAGCTCTTCGTCTGTTACGGAGGACAGCAGAAGGGAAAGGCTGTCTCCAAGCAGAGGATGGCCCACTGGATAGTGGATGCCATCGTCTTGGCTTATCAGTCCCAAGACGTGCCCTGCCCGCTCGGGTTAAGAGCCCACTCCACTAGGGGTGTTGCCTCTTCCTGGGCGCTGGCTCGTGGCGCCTCGCTGACAGATATTTGTAGAGCTGCGGGCTGGGCGACACCTAACACGTTCGCTAGATTCTATAGCCTCCGTGTAGAGCCGGTTTCTTCCTGTGTGCTCACTTCCCATAGTCAGTAACACCGAAGTGCCCGTTCTAGTGTCGGCTTGCTGCGCCATTCCCTCCCCTATGGTAGACGGATGCGTGCGCTTATTCTACTCCAGTCGAGTTCCCCGGATCGGCGAACCCTGTTGAGTCCTCCGCAACCCGCGGCAGTCGGACGTGGCGGAGCGTTGACGCCAGGTCTAACACTCGTATGCATTGGTGGAACTTGTGTTAGGCTGGGTTCCGTATGTAGTGACCCCCACGGCGGTCCCATATGTGTATTCTTCCACGGTACGGCTCCCTACGGCGAGCCAGTGTCTTTCCCTCGGCAGAGTTCCCTCTGCCTTCCCAGGTACGTGTTGTCTCCCTCCTAATTGGCCGGGGCCACCCCTGGGACTTCCGTATGTTGTGCTGCCCACGGCCAGCCCATACGTGTATTCTCCACATGTTAACTCCCTCTGGGCATGATGTGGCTTCCGCAGCTGCCTTCACAGGCACGCTTTCCCAGCGTTATCCAATACAGTCGGCTGAGTGGGTCTTGCGGAACAGCAGCTTTGACTCTCCCTGCGTGAACTTTCCCGCCCGCTTCAGATCGGGGTCTGAGGGGCTCATCGCTGGGCGCTGGAAGTGGTAGTAACTATGGCGTTTTCCATAGGGGATCCCAATTCGTCGGTACGTCCGACGTACGTCGAACGTGACCGACTGAATAAGAACGTCTCGATTACGTATGGTAACCCTCGTTCCCTGAAGGAGGGAACGGAGACGTACGTCCCGTCGCCACAGTTGCTGTACCATCACTGCAGGTTGAGCCATTACGTGTGGCTCCTCAGTGAAAAACAGCGTGCATTCGCTCTCGCTTCCTGTTTATACCCGCGGTGCGGGGCGGGGCGCGAGATGCAAATCTCGCACGCCAATTGTTCATTGGCCGGTTCTAGATAGCTCGAAGCTGATAGGGGCTCCCAGAAGTGATCCCAATTCGTCGGTACGTCCGACGTACGTCTCCGTTCCCTCCTTCAGGGAACGAGGGTTACCATACGTAACCGAGACGTTTTTCGTTCGAGACCATAAAAGTATCGCCGTTCGGTGCCCAGCCCTACTATAGAGTAGTACTGCATCCTTCATATCTCCGAAAAGTCTTTAGTTTTATTATATTTATAAAAGAAAGATAGGCTTTACCGAGTCTTTCCGGAAAAAAACGAGCGGCTGGAGGCGTATCGTTTTGGCCAGAGCTAAAGAATCACGAGCATGCACAGCGATTGTGTTGAGAGCTGAGAAAGCTGTGACATCCTTAAACGTGGAAAAAAATGTATCCTAAATAAACCATGGAGATCAATCAGATTTAGCCATACATATATGATCCAGAATCAGATCTAGAGGCTGAAATTGAACACACTGTAAAAAAGGATTGTGATTTTAACAGTAAAAGACTGTAAAAATGCTACGGTGAAAAACAGTTAATTAGTTAACAGAAAGTTTCCGTACTATATACGGTAAATAACTGTTATAGATCTAACCTTACATTTAATAAAATTTTACAGTAAAATACCATTAAATTTACAGTTTTTGGAAGTGAAAAAGAACAAGTCATTGTGTAATTTACAGTGAAAATCCGTAAATTGACATTCCCAGAATTCCCTGCGTGACAAAAGTTATTATTATAAAAAAAAATTTCAAATCAGTTATGTACATTAGGGTTTTATGTTACATCTAATGTTGTTAAATTAATGTTTATTGCATTTTTTTATTTTGTGTGTTACCATGATGGTGTTTGGTGTGTGTGAATGACACTGTGCACCTTCTTTATATTAGTATTGTCCTTCTCAAAGCTTTGTTTCATCATGTGACTATCATCTCCACTGTGATTGGTGGTTGTCAGTATATATCAAAGGTACATAAAATATATTAATATTTCAATAGGTTGGTAATTTAACATTATTTCAGTTAATGAAATATGTTTTTTAACTGTACATTTTTTATAGTGTACATGTAATTATTACAAAATAAACAGTTTTTAACCGTAAAGATTACATTATAAACCTTTAAATTAAATGGTTTATATTATTATAGCTAAAATGTTTCTGCCGTATTTTTTACAGTAAATTTCTGGCAACCACAGCTGCCATTTTTTAACTGTAAATTTTATGGGGATTTTTTTTACAGTGTGGACAAAGTTTTTTTTTTAAAGTTGGACGTTTGATTGAGTATTTCTGTGCCAAAAATACTCCTTCCGGTTTCTCATAAGTTTCTGAAATTTTTTTTCGAGTATGGGTATATGTGACGTCAGATGGGGCGGTAGGGCGCGCGCGTGACTAGAGCAAGAGAGCAAATGTACACCCATTATAGCGCTGTGCTCGGCTTTAGGGAAGCTGGCTGCACTGCAGTCATAGGACGTCACAAAATCAACAATGTCCACAAAACCCAAGACAACCCTGTACAGCTTCACAAAGAACCCAGCGTTAATGGGATCCGTGCATTTCGGCGATGATCGTTTTATAAACAAGGCCCAGTTCAACTCCAGATTTGTAGCTCGTCTAACGCTGAAAGATGGATCGGTTCCAGCGATTAAGGTTGGAAGCAGGCGGTGAGTAAAACTGCTTCAAATGTCTTTGTGTTGTTAGCTATTGACTCGTTCATTCAAATGCGCTACTATTCCATTGTTTTTCTATGTAAACACACACTAGTCTGACTTGCAAAACCGTTCGGTTTGCTACTGCTAACATTAAATTGCATACAATTGTCCATAAATCAAATTATGTCCTCATAAACCATGAGTAAACACACACAAATGTTGTAAAACTTGAGCATGACAAGCCGCTATAAGCAGGTACCATTATAAGTTATACGTTTTACAGTACATACCATTGAGACGTCCTGCTGTAGTCGTTGCTGCTTCTCCTATAGTCTATTAATGTATTAACTACAGTTTATAAACTATTAATGATCTATTTGCAAATGATGTGTAAAAACTTTATTACACTATACTTATTATAAAGTGTTACCCACTTGCCTGAAAATTGTTAAATGTTTACAAAATTGTATATAATATAGTTTTACATGCTTTAAAACTGGATTAACCAACAGACCAATGGTTTTCTGCATTACACTTTAACCTTCTTCATTCTTCTTGAAGGCGAGTGTGTACGGGGAGGTTGTGGATCACCGTAATGGGACTTACTCTGTAGCTCTTCTTCTGCCCTGGGAAGGTCAGGCACAAGTTCATGTACGTCTAGAGCACTCCAGTGAGGTTGTGCAGATTCTTAAAAAATACAGGGAGTCCTCATTCCCACGCAGCCACTATAATGGCTACTATGAAGGGCCAGGACCCAATAAAACCAGGATCAGTGAAATAGTAGAATGTAATCTGAAATGGGGTGAAGATGTAAGTTGGAGGAAAGGCGACTGCTGCTGTGAGTATAAGGATATAAAAACAGGGACGGTGTGGCAGTGTGAGAGACCGAAGAAACTTTCTTGTGACAACCTGGTTTATCATTCTTACGGGGGGTTGGAAAACCCATTAAATCCTCTTGAGAAGCAACTTTTCACAAAGTAAGTGGGAAAGGACTAAAAATGAATTACAGAGCTATTGTAAAACTAGAAAAACTTAAGAGAACGTTTTATTTATTTTTTCTCCACAGGACATTAACAAATGTTGCTATTACTGGAGACACACAAACCATAAATGTCCATCCCAACGCTGCAGGCATTGGTATGGTCATATATCAGGACCGATATAATCTAAAATCAAATGTATTTAGTTACAAGAGAATTAAGAATTTGCATAATTTTGGCACAGTCTCTTCAGGTAAATGTTTCTTTGGTTTAGGCACAAAAGAGAGATGTACATCTGGCATGACGACACCGGTTCCCGCAGGGTTTTATCTGAAAGATGTCTGGAAATCTTTTGTATGCAACACTAGTCAGTTCAGTTCTGCACAAATGGGAGAGTGTCTTAAAAACAAGATAGTCTACTTGATGGGAGACTCTACCACAAGGCAGTGGTTTGAGTATTTAGAAAGTAATGTTCCAGGTAAGTTATTCAACTGAATAAATGCCATTAATTGGATTATTGAAAAATATTCTCATGTTATTTAAGACTTGATGTCATAAAAGTGATATAACGGAAATATATATACCGATCAGGCATAACATTAGGACAGGTGAAGTGTATAACACAGATTATCCTTCAGGCAGCAAGTGAACATTTTGTCCTCAAAGTTGATGTGTTAGAAGCAGGAAAAATGGGCAAGCGTAAGGATTTGAGCGAGTTTGACAAGGGACAAATTGTGATGGCTAGACGACTGGGTCAGAGCATCTCCAAAACTGCAGCTCTTGTGGGGTGTTCCCGATCTGCAGTGGTCAGTATCTATCAAAAGTGATCCATGGAAGGAACAGTGGTAAACCGGCAATAGAGTCATGGGCAGTATAAAGATGCATGTTGACTAAATTCAAGCAATGAGAAAACAGTGTCTTCACTTTTATCTTTTTAAACATTCATTTCCCACATTTAATTGAATGAGGAAATGAAAAACAAAAGAAAACAGCCACAACAGACTAGCATGTTGACTACTTGAACATAAATTTGGCTCTCCTTTCTTTCTGGCCAGAAAATTTCTCAATGACTCTGATTAAAGTCAGTCATCTCAGTAGTGTCATGACGTTTGCATTGTTCAGTCAGATATTTGAGGTCTCTTATCCCGTTGTTCGCCACAAAACTTCAGTACCAACACTTTTAAATAAAAGACAGGGAAAGCAATAAAGGGCATTGCTAACAACACATCCAGCCAGCCACCTAACTTACGTTTCTCATAACAAGCGCGTGGAGCTCCGAGTGCAGCTTCATCCTCTGTCACTGGCCTGCTGCTGGATTTGTAAATCGCGTTTCTGCCATCTCTACGAAAGGATCATCATAACAAGGTTTTGGCGGAGTCGGAGTGAAACCGTCGCTAGCACTCTTTCGCTTTAGAAGCCAGGAGTGTAAAGTTGAATGACAGGTGACGAGAACCAATCAGATTGGATAAAATAACACGCATCCAATTCTGATTCGCCAGGGACGCAACGACCTGCGTCCGGAGGAGGATCTTTAAGAACCAATTAGAGACCAGATTCAGGTCACATGCTGCCTGTATATTTTTATACTCAGATAGACATCCATTTGTCCAGCGTCCCTCACGCATGAAACCGCATGAAACATATTGAAGAACATATAAAATAGTTAACCCATCAAAGCCAGTTTTTATTAAATGCTGAGGCTCTTACTAACAGCCAGCACATCGTATGAGTAAACTATTTTATTTTTATTTCACTTTTATATCATTTTTGTATACATGTATATTTCTGGAATTTTGATGGGAGTGGCGCCCCAGCGCCCTCTATTGACCAGCCGCCACTGATACACAGTGCATCACAGTTTGTTGCGGATGGGGCTGCATAGCGGTAGACCAGTAAGGGTGCCCATGCTGACCCCTGTCCACCGCCAAAAGCGTCAACAGTGGGCACGTGAGCATTTAGAGCTGCACGTTTCTGGATAAATTGAGAATCACAAAAAAAAATGTTGTGTGTGTAAAATGAAGATCGCGATTCTCCCACGATTCTGAAGAGAGAAAAAACATCAGACAACTAAACAAAAAAACATGCAAACTAGAGGTTCTCAATCCAATCGAGCATCTGTGGGATGTGGTGAACAAACAAGTCCGTGAACAAACAAGTCCGATCCATGGAGATCGGCCCATTGGATCTGCTGCTAACATCTTGGTGCCAGATACCACAGCACACCTTCAGGGGTCTGTTTTGGCAGCAAAAGGGGGACCAACAAAATATTAGGAAATAATGTTATGCCTGATCGGTGTATATGTAAGTAATATAAATAATGTATAATGAATTAACATACAGAGGATGCAAAAAGTAGTTTAACACTTGATCAACAAATGCATTAATGTCTTGACATTACACCAAAATATATTAAACCAAGTGGCAAAGCATTTCTTTAAAAAAAAAAAGACTTTGTCAAACATTAAAATTACACAGTATTTTTTTTAAATATTTATTTGTTTGCATCTAAAGCAATGACATTCAACATGTAAATACGTAAATGCTGTCATCATTTACTCACCCTCATGTCATTGCAAACTTGTATGACTGGCTTTCTTTTGTGGAACACTAAAGAAGATTTTCATGCATTTGGATCCCATTGAGGCTATCTTTACATGACGACAATGCACTAAAAACAGATGACAGCGTTGTCAAAACGATCTGCGAGAATGACTAAAAGGGCATGCCAGGTCAGTCAATTTTGTCAAGATACACCCTGTGGACATGTAACACGCATGCGAATAACGTCACCGTTTTCACAAATACACGTTTTTGTTGTTTACATGGAGACTATAAAGTCATCGTTTTCAAAAGCTTTCACTTTGAAACTCATTTTCAAAATATTGAGTTTTCAAAAGATTGCATTTTCAGGCCCCCAAAATGCAGTTTTGTAAATGTACAGCCTAAACACATAAAAAGTTATTAGTTTTCAGTTGAAAATGGTGTTGTAAACACCCTGACTTTCACTCTATAGACAAAGACTGTTCAAACATTCAATATCATCGTATGTGTTCCGCAGAAGAAAGAAAGTCAAACAAGATGAGGGTAAGTAATGACAAAATTTTGGGGTGAACTTTCCCTTAAGAGCCCATATACCTTAGGGGGCTGCTGTGTACAATAAAAACCAACTTTGCAAAGCTGGTTAAGAAATGAATAAATGAATGAGTCTAATGGAAGTTTTACTTATCTTGTTTAGGCATAAAAAGAATGGACCTCCACACTCCTCCTACCGGTGGACCCCTAATGGCTGTAGAGATTAAAAATAATATCATTGTTCACTGGAGGCCACACGGTGTTCCTTTGCGATTTATAAAACTGCCCATTACCGATCTGCATTATATCGGCCATGATATTGATGAAATAGCCAAGCCTTCAGAAGACAAGCTTTATGGAGATGCTGACTTCATTTTCCAGAAGGACTTGGCCACTTCCCACACTGCCAAAAAGTACCAAAACCTGGTTCAATGACCATGGGATTACTGTGCTTCATTGGCCACTATGGGGCTTCATCTATGGGGCATTGCCAAGAGAAAGCTGAGAAACATGAGACCGAACAATGCAGGAGAGCTGAAGGCCGCTATTGAAGCATCCTGGTCTTCCATAACACCTCAGCATTGTCACAGGCTGATAGCATCCATGCCACGCCGCATTGAGGCAGTAATTCATGCAAAAGGGGCCCAAACCAAGTACTGAGAACATATGCATGATTATACTTTTCAGAGGGCTGACATTTCTGTATTTATTTTTTTTTTTTTTTATTGATTTCATGTAATTGTAATAAAGTTTGTCTGTTCAGGGAAGAAGGAGGCGAAACAGGCGAATCTTCAACAACTTTAATCAAATAATAAACACAAAATGAAAGTAATAGCGACAGCCCCTCACGGACGACTGCCGCGCACACACATAACAAAATACAAACAAAACACAACGTAAAGTCCAGGCCTGGTCCTCCCTCGTCCTTCACTGGTGTCGCTCGTCCTTATATGCCTCCATGTTCCCTCATGAGAGGACTCGAGACCGGTGTGCCTCGCAGGTGACGCTCATTTTCAATCACGCGCACCGATCTCGCTCGATCCTCCCACATCTCTCGCTAGTCAACCTCGCCACAGTAATATTATAATTTTCTGAGATTTTGATTTTGGGGGTTTAGCTGTGAGCTGTAAGCCATAAATTTTTTTTTACAAATAAACGCTTAAAATATCTCACTTTGCATGCAATGAGTCTATATAATATATTAGTTTCACCTTTTAAGTTGAATTACTGAAATAAATCAACTTTTCCACGACATTCTTATTTATTGAGATGCACCTGTATATATAGTAGTTCTTAGTAGTCCTCTGGGATGTATGAAAAAAAATTGTAGTTCTGTATTATAGCGAACATTTGACTAAGCACTATTACTTACTAATTCATTAATGAGAGTTCTTTGTTACTTAATAGAATGTTAATATTGTGTTACTCATTTGTTCCTGTTATTATTCAATAATGATGGAACAGTATTCTAAAGTGTTATCAATAGTTTTCTGTCTTTTATTCGTAATATGGTACATTTGTCCTGCTGTCTTTATATTTAAAGTCTAGAAACACAAATATGCATCTCAGTGTGTGTTGAGGTGAGACTCCATTTACCAATTAATGCAAAATTCCATTCTTTGAAGGTTTAATTAAATCATGACAGGTCAAACCTATGTAGCGTCTTAGGGTTACATATATATTTAAATTAAAAATTAGCTCAATAGGGAATTGTGGGTATTAATATTTAGGGATTTATGATTAATCACAACAGGTTATAATCTAATCATAAATCTCCAAAATCACCCAAAAGGGGAATACCTAACCTCGTTATTTATGCAATATATAATATATATATGGTTAACAACAATTTATTGCAATTAACTACAGATATATCTATATTAAATAATCACAGAATAACCTCTAGGGAGTTGATTCAAAATTCCTCTCCGTTCCGTTTAAAGAACAAGCTGTAATTCTTTATCCACTCACTAGGTCTATTCTTCCTACCCAATTTTCGGGAAGTTTATCCCTCTGGCCACAAAGGACAAACTTTCCGAGTTATGGTATTAATTAAAGCATTCAACGATGCTTATAAGAGCTCGTAGCTTAGATCTGACATTAAAGGGACTCGTGTTCTGTGAGCAAAACAATGACAATCAAAACGTGGATATCATGGTTTTAATAAAGATTAATACTACGATTACATATGACTAAATAAAGAATACATGTATTTACAGAATAGTGGAAAGTAAAGAGGAGGATGAGGAGAAGGGAAAGCAAGAAGGGTATGATTGTGTCCGATCCGACACCTTCCCAGACATAACCACTAGAGCCAGCAAGAACCATATCACCTTAAACAGGGGTACAATCTTAAAACGCATCTAAATTTCGATAGAATTGATACTTGCATGGTTCCTTGGTGTTGTGTAAAGCAAGATGCGTGCGTTGGCGTTTCTCAGAGTGTTCGTGCGCTGAAGCGTTCTCTCCGTTTGGTTCTTCCGGAGCTTCGTTGGTCCGCGGGAGTTTTAAAGGTGTTTGGGAAGGGAGCGTCTTGGAAGGGAAAGTTCATCTCGTCCAAGCTAAGTTCCTCGGTCTGGTGGAGCGCGCCGCTGGCTGTGTCACGGAGCGCGTCGATCTTCAAAGGAAACAACAGCTTGGCTGGACCCGCGAGCCGCGCGGATGAGATGGGAGGAAAAGGAAATTTGTCTCGTCGGGGTCCTTGCAAGTTTTCAGAGCAGAAATGTTTTGGTGTTTCTGTCCTTTAAAGTCCATTAAACTACGCCCATTTTCCCTGAGACGACCAATCGTTGGTGTGAATTTCAGGCGGGAGAGACTCTCTTTGTTCGGATTTTATTACTCAATGGAATGTTCTTGCTGGAAGCCAGAACTAGTAAAGTTTCACTCCAAAAGAACTAAACATACTAGCGGTACATCTCATAATCATATACTTTGTACCATTGACTAAGACAAAGAAAAAGGAACTTTTAGACATCAAACATGCCTTGGTTTAAAGACCTAAAGGCAGTGCATCTTCTATACAGAGCAATTTTGAGCGTTTAAGATAGCTCTTACATCACGCAAACATAAGAAATATGGGGAGCATGCATATACTTAAGAAATCATCATATATGTAATTTCTGGGATAGTTTAATTAAAGGGTAAATAGAGAGGAATGCTTGTGTGTGTGTGTGTGTGTTAGGGTCATCCCCCGGCCGTTCTAGACTGAAGGGTGAGGTAGGTGTCCTGGCTGATTAGAATCTGATTGAAGCTCAGAAAGGGCCATCATAGTATCTTCTGGTCACACTCTAGCCGGTCATTAACCAGTTGTAGTGCAATTTTACTCAGACTTGTTGGAGCCGTTGGAGCAGGAATTTAATTTATATGCAGAGCTGTTTGGAGGAAAGCATCTCTGATGTTTCTCCAAACGACTCACTACTTTGATCCTATGAGAGAGACACTCCAGATGCTACACCTATTTGTCAACTCATTTCTTTACTATGAAAGTGAATTGGTACCAGAGTATAAGCAAAGTAGTCCATATGACTCGAGCACTATTCCACGTTTCAGAATATGATAGTTCTGTGGGAGAAACAGAATAATGGCTACGCTAAAAGCAGGGCGCCTATTTAAAGCAGATCAAGTTCGCTCTTACTACTAGCTGCTCGCTGCTTTGCAACCAGGATAAGAATTTATTGGTTTTCCTTTGCTTATCACTATGCATTTTGTGCGGTCTGCTTTAATTCAATTCAATTCAATTCAAATTTATTTGTATAGCGCTTTTCACAATACACATTGTTTCAAAGCAGCTTCACAGAAAGTGCATTTCATAAATGTACATTGAAAAATGTTAGAAAGAGAATGTTAAAGAAAAATGTTAGGATAAGTTAATCAATCATGTATTATTTTAGGCCATAACAACGCTGGCGTTGAGTCGTCTCTTCACAGGCGTCGAGTCGTCTCATCACAGGGGCATCTGAAGTCTCCATGAGAGGCTGGATACAAACTGGAGCTGACGAACTAGTTACCTCGGGACTAGTGTCCCGAGATAACAACAGAAAAGCAGATGGGAAATAATTAGCATAGCTGCTGTTCAGAATATTAATGCTGTTGGTGCGATTTAACTGTAGTATAAAACTTATTTATAATGTGAATGCTTGGCTAAAGAGATGCGTCTTTAATCTAGTTTTAAACTGGGACAGCGAGTCTGAACCTCGAACAATATCCGGAAGACTATTCCAGAGTTTAGGAGCTAAATGTGAAAATGCCCTCCCTCCTTTAGTGGACTTAGATATCCTAGGAATGACCAGAAGCCTCGAGTTTAGTGATCTTAAAGAGCGCGATGGATTGTAGGGCGATAAAAGATCAGTTAAATACACTGGAGCTAAACCATTTAGGGCTTTATAGGTCAGTAGCAATACTTTGTAATTGATACGGAACTTAATAGGTAACCAGTGTAGAGATGATAAAATTGGTGTTATATGATCATATTTTCTTGACCTAGTAAGAACTCTAGCAGCTGCGTTTTGGACTAACTGTAGCTTGTTTATTGATGATGCAGGACAACCAGCTAATAAAGCATTACAGTAATCTAGTCTCGAGGTCATGAATGCATGAACTAACTTTTCTGCATCAGAAATAGATAGCATGTTACGTAGCTTGGCAATGTTTCTAAGGTGGAAAAATGCCGTTCTTGTAACATATGAAATATGACTTTCGAAAGACAAGTTGCGGTCTAATATAACACCCAGGTCTCTTACTGTAGTGGATAAAGCGACAGGACATCCTTCCAAGTTAAAGTTGTATTGTGAGAGGTTTTGTGGGCAGTTTTTTGGACCAATGAGTAATACCTCCGTTTTATCTGAATTTAATAGCAGAAAATTACATGTCATCCAGTGTTTAATATCATCAACACACGCTGTCAGTTAATTTAGCGTTTTCATCTGGTCGTGATGAAATATATAATTGAGTGTCATCAGCATAACAGTGGAAATTAATTCCATGTTTTCTTATAATATTACCAAGTGGCAGCATATATATAGAGAATAGCAGAGGGCCTAGCACGGATCCTTGCGGCACCCCATAGTCTACTGATGTTATCTTTGATTTTTCCCCATTTAGACAGACAAAATGGTAGCGGTCTGATAAATACGATCTAAACCAGTTTAATGCCTGTCCCTGAACACCAGTGTAATTTTGAAGTCGATCTAATAGTATTTTATGATCTATAGTATCGAACGCAGCACTAAGATCAAGTAGAACTAGTATTGAGATACAGCCTTGGTCAGAAGCTAGAAGTAAATCATTTGTGATTTTAACGAGTGCGGTTTCTGTGCTGTGATGCGGCCTGAATCCTGATTGAAATTTTTCATAGATATCATTTTCTTGCAAGAAAGAGCACAATTGAGCGGACACAACTTTTTCTAGTATTTTAGACATGAATGGAAGATTTGATATTGGTCTGTAATTTGCTAGGTTATTATGATCTAATTGTGGCTTCTTAATGAGAGGCTTTATGACTGCCAACTTGAATATTCTTGGAACATGACCTAAAGATAAAGACGAGTTAATAATATTGAGAAGAGGCTCTTCCACTACAGGTAACAACTCTTTCAGTAGTTTAGTGGGTATTGGATCTAATAAACATGTTGTTGGTTTAGATGCAATGATAAGTTTATTTAGCTCTTCCTGTCCTATGGTTGTAAAGCGGTGTAGTAGTTCTTGAGGGGCGATAATTGCGGTTAAATCATAAGACATCATTAATGATTGTACATTTACAATTTTGTTTCTGATGCTTTCTATTTTGTCAGCGAAGAAGTTCATAAAATCATTACTACTAAACTGTAACGGAATATTTTGTTCAGGCGATGCTTGTTTATTTGTTAGTCTAGCCACAGTGTTAAATAAAAACCTTGGATTATTTTGGTTATTTTCTATTAGTTTGCGGAGATGCTCAGCTCTGGCTGCTTTTAGGGCCTTTTTATAACGTGACATACTTTCTTTCCATGCGATTCTAAAGACCTCTAAATTAGTTTGTTTCCATTTACGCTCTAAGTTACGAGTTTCTCTCTTGATAACATGTGTAGCACTGTTGTACCATGGTGCTTTAGTTTTCTCTTTAACCTTTTTTAATCTAATTGGTGCTACAATTTCTAATGTACTAGAGAAAATGGTGCTCATACTGCTAGTCATTTCCTCTAGTTCATCTGTTTGTTTGGGTTCACTTAGCAGCTGAGACAGATCCGGTAAGCTATTTGAGAATCTATCTATAGTGGTTGGAAGGATTGTTCTGCCTGGTCGATAACGTGGCGCAACATGACAGATTTCAGCAGTACGCAGTATGCAAGTTACCATGTAATGGTCAGTGACATCATCACTTTGTGGTATAATATCTATATCGGTTGGGTTGGTTCCATGTGATATAATTAAATCTAGTGTGTGATTAAGACGATGAGTGGGACCAGTGACGTTTTGCTTGACCCCAAAGGAATTTAATAGATCTGTAAACGCAGCCCCTAACGCGTCATTTGTGTTATCTACATGTATGTTAAAATCTCCAACAATTAATGCTTTATCGACGTTGACCAATAGATCTGAGAGAAAGTCTGCAAACTCTTTTAGGAAATCAGCATAGGGCCCTGGAGGTCTATATACAGTAGCTAAGGCTAGAGATAATACAGATTTCTTTCTTACATCTAATAGCGTAACATTTAGCACTAGTACTTCAAATGAATTAAACCTGTGACCTGTTTTCTGGGTAACATTTAGAATATCTCTATAGATTGTTGCAACACCGCCGCCACGACCAATCAGACGGGGCTCATGCTTATAACAGTATCCTGGTGGAGTAGACTCATTAAGACCGAAATAATCATTTGGCTTAAGCCAGGTTTCAGTAAGGCAAAGTACATCGAAACTATTATCTGTGACCATTTCATTTACAATAACCGCCTTAGGTGTGAGCGATCTAATGTTTAGAAGACCTAGTTTTAGAAATTGTTTTTGTTCACTAATATTGCGATTTTCTGGTTTAATCACAATTAGATTTTTCCTAGATCCTACAGTAGATTTAATGTTTGACCTCACTAAACGAGGAATAGACACAGTTTCTATATAATGTTCTACATTGGTACTTATGTCAATTAAGTTAGTACAAAATTGGTTTTGTTCACTAATATTGAGATTTTCTGGTTTAATCACAATTAGATTTTTCCTAGATCCTACAGTAGATTTAATGTTTGACCTCACTAAACGAGGAATAGACACAGTTTCTATATAATGTTCTACATTGGTACTTATGTCAATTAAGTTAGGACAGCAAATACTGTTATTTGGACTTTGACTTACTAGTCATATGATGGCGGTGTGCAGCGCTCTCGAGATGTTGTCCGACAGAAGAGCCGCTCCGATTCTGCTGGGGTGAAGACCATCAGGACGGAAGAGCCTAGGTCGCTCCCAAAACAGATTCCAATTATTTACAAAGAGCAGCTTCTGTTCATTACACCATGACATTAACCATTCATTTAGAGCAAATAATCTACTGAACTTTTCATGTCCTAGTCGGTACGTGGGAAGCGGTCCAGACACGATGATCGTTGCTTCAGGCGATGTTCTGCGCACCGTCTCGATCAGGCTCCTGTAGTCCTTCTTCAGAACCTCCGTCTGCCGCAGCCTGGTGTCGTTCGTTCCCGCGTGCAGCACGACAGCTCCGATGCGCTCGTCACCGTTCAGGATCTCGGGAACCTGCGCAGCGACATCGAGAACTCGAGCACCAGGAAAGCAGTGAGTGATAACCTTGCCTTTACCTGAGGTAGCGTGGACATGCCGGACGATGGAAGTACCGATGACCACAGCGTCGCGTTCCGTCTCGCGAAGAGGGGAGAAGCGGTTCCGGGTGGAGATCTCGAAGACCGGGAGGGGCGGAGAGGTCCTCGCTCTGGTCCTGGCTCGCGTTTTCCGCTGTGGAAACACCCAGGGTCCATGGCGCTGTGTCGGTGCCGGAGTGAACGAAACAAGGGATGATGATCGCGTCCTGGGTGCTTGGGTCCTGTGCAGAGAAACACACGGAGTAGACGAGGTCGGAGTCAAAATGTTAGTATCCACTGACTTGTGCGCATCGGCGCGTGATGTTTCAAGCGCCGTTCGCCGCTCTCTCAGCACAGCTTGTCTGTCTAGAAGGCCGCGAATCTGCCTCTCCAACGACTCCAACTCCAACTGCACCGAATGCAGCTCGAACGTGTCCTCACCTGCACTCAAAGGTAACATTAGACACACATCCGAGTTATTCGCCATTGTAGCAGAAGTGCTACGATGGCGAATTGTAGCTATCAGTGTTTACCGGGTGTAACGTTAAACAAGTTACCAGCCGTGCAAGGCTAGCGGGCTACGGCTAGTAGCGGAAGTTCGGATATAAGTAGCGATATCAAAGCAATCCGATTGTTTTTTATAGAGAATCGTATCGGAGATATGTTCACACGCTGTAAATAATAGAAAGTATTCGTTTGTAAGCGAGTATTAAGAAGAAAATCAAGGATTATGAATCAATTTGACGGAGCTCAAACACAAACAACGCGCTCACAACCCGCACTTTAACAAATCATCGAACATGCAAGGCTCTTTTAAAGTGCATTGCCTTTCACTCTGTGTTCTTTTGAGTGAGATAGTATGTGTTGGCTAATGATTCAATCATGCAATATAAGCATTATTTTTGCAAATAATGTATTCAATATTACATACAAACGCCAGCAGCTGCATTTTCAGCAGAATTATATCAGGACATATACTATAACTATGGGAGCAGCAACAATTATGACCATGTGTTGGATACTTTCGTCAGCTTATTTCTAGACTAAATGCTGTCTGGTAAGAATGATTTTTTTTTTTCTCCAGCTTATCCGAGTGTGCCGGTTCAAGTTCTAACATTACAAGCTATTTTCTCAACGAAAGCAACCCCGCTTGATGAGCCTGTAATTTGATCATTTGGCAAACGTTTCACTGGGTTCGGTGTCTCGGGCTCTGGGATACGTGTTCCATTTGCAGTGTGTTTAGCAGCGATGGGCGGCGGCCAATCGTCACGGACATGATCCTGAGAGGTGGCCGTCAGCGAGGTAGTATTATTAATTAAAGTCACTCGCTGCTCAAATGCATGTTTTGCTTTAATACAAGATTTGTCAGGAGCTAATTAAATGTGGAATTCGGCAGGCAAAACAGAATCATATCACAAGGATTTGTGCAGTGCGAAATATAGCTAGCAATTCGCCCCCACACGGTCACCTCACATTCATTCAGGTTGTAACTTGAACTTGCGATTTGTCGCATGGTTCATAAACTGTCTAATTTGGAGTTTGCATCGCTGCATTATTTTCATGGACTCTCTGAAGTTATACTTAAAACTTAATGTGACTGACTCAAAAACAATTTCAGAGAAATCTGCACTCCACAAGGTAAGTATATCAAGCATATGTCTCAGCTGGCAACTTTCACTCTCATTCATCTGTGTCTTCATGAAGCTAACTTCGTTTTAAAACCCTGTTAAAAAATTATCAGGTAATTGGCAACGTAATTGACAATGGTATCTGCATTGCTTAAGCTAGTCGTTTTCAGTAAACGCTAGGCTTATGGATATTGTTTTTATCTCTATAGTGGTATTTGTAAATGTGTAACTTGTTTTGAGCTAAAGTTGCTATTGGATTTTGTCTTAAGCTATAGTTGAGATCTGAAGTGCTCGTTATTAAAGCTATAATTAATATTGGAAGCGTTGTATTAAGAAGCTAGTATTGGAAATGCTTGTTCTTAAAGCTATAGCTAATATAGAAATGCTTGTTCTTAAAGCTTTAGCTAATATTGAAATGCTTGTTCTCAAAGCTTTAGCTAATATTGAAATGCTTGTTCTCAAAGCTATTGCTAATATTTGAAATGCTTGTTCTTAAAGCTATAGCTAATATTGAAATGCTTGTAAAAGCTATAGGCTAATTAATATTTGAAGTACTTGTTCTTAAAGCTATAATATCGGAAGTGCTTGTTCTTACAGCTATAATTAATATGGAAATGCTTGTTCTTAAAGATTTAGCAAATATGGAAATGTTTGTTCTTAAAGATTTAGCTAATATTGAAATGCTTGTTTTTAAAAGATTTAGCTAATATTGGAAGTGCTTGTTCTTAAAGCTATTGCTAATATTTGAAATGCTTGTTCTTAAAGCTATAGCCAATATTGGAAATGCTTGTTCTTAAAGCTTTAACTAATATTTATATATATGCTTGTTCTTAAAGCTTTTATTGAAAGGCTTGTTCTTAAAGCTTTAGCTAATATTGGAAGTGCTTGTTCTTAAAACTATAGCTAATATTGGAAATGCTTGTTATTAAAGCTATAAATAATATTGGAAATGCTTGTTCTTAAAGCTATAATATCGGACACGCTGGTTCTTAAAGCTATAGCTAATATCGGAAATGCTTGTTCTTAAAGCTATAATTAATATTGGACGCGCTGGTTCTTAAAGCTATAATTAATATTGGACGCGCTGGTTCTTAAAGCTATAATTAATATTGGACGCGCTGGTTCTTAAAGCTATAATTAATATTGGACGGGCTGGTTCTTGAAGCTATAGCTAATATCGGAAATGCTCGTTCTTAAAACTATAATTAATATCGGAAATGCTTGTTCTTAAAACTAAAGCTAATATTGGAAATGCTTGTTCTCAAAGCTATAGCTAATATCGAAAGTGCTTGTTATTAAAGCTATAATTAATATTGGAAGCGTTGGTTCTTAAAGCTATAGCTACTATTGGAAGTGCTAGTTCTTAAGTTCTAATTAAAAGTGAAAGGCTTGTTCTTAAAGCTATAGTAATATTGAAAATCGCGTGTTCTTAAAACTATAATCAATATTAAAGCTATAACTAATATTGGAAGTGCTCGTTTTTAAAGCTATAATTAATATTGGAAGTGCTTGTCGTTTAATTAATAGTTGATATCGGGAACATGCTTGTTTAAAGCTATAATCAATATTGGAAATCGCTTGTTGTTAAAGCTATAGTGTCTGATGCATGCTTGGCTTAAAGCGATATAGCTACTGGAAAACTACTTTTTCTTAAGCTATAGATGTTGGAAATGTGCTTGTCTTAAAGTGATATCGTAAGCTATTGTAGAGTTTGGAAACATGCTTGTTTTAAAAGCTGTAGGTGCTATTAGAAACACACTTGTTCTTAAGTTATAACGAACTTTAGAGTTAGAAGTTACTTTTCAGAATTGTTTAAAGATTCTTTCAGAAATCTTTCTTCAAGCTAAAGTCGCTATTGGAAATTTGGAAATATGCGTTTTCTTAAAGCTATAGGCACTATTGGGAATATGCTTTTCTTAAAGCTATAGGCACTATGGGAATTTGATATTATTAAAGCTGATAGAGGTGTTTTGGGCCTTATCCTGATATATTGCTAAGATACGTTTTACTTGCGGTCACATGACCTCACATTTCTTATGTATCAATTTGTTTCTTAGCACTTCAGCATAATTCTAAGCACACTAAACTGATAGGAAAGGGGATGAATGGCGTTTTATCTCTGAATCTGACTCTGCTTTTGTCATCTATGTTAGCCTACCTGAGGAGTCATCCACAAGCTGGTCAGCAGGATCCATTATTTGCCTTGGAGTGCGGAAAGCTCGTGTCCAGAGCCTGGCTTGCCTCCTGTCTCCGCCGCTATGCATACCGCAAGCTTCCCTCAGAGCGTTATACGGCTCATTCTCTGTGCATTATGGCTGCTACAACTGCAGCTTCCTCCACTCTTGTCTCTACATTTGAAGGCCATTCATGCGATTGTCTTCATCTGCTTAGGAACGTTTTATCTGGCCCGATGCTCGAGCCATCCATTAGAAAAGCTATGAGTGGTGCTCTCTGATCGTTGCATGGGAAATTTAATATTATAGCTTCAGTAGCTGTCAACGTATATAAATTACTTCTATCAATTAGCTGGTTACATTCATCATGCTAGCTTCACGTAGATCGATTGGATCTTTACAATTAAATTCAGTTCGATTGCCTTCTCTCGAAACACTCTTTTGGATCCTCCGTGGCTCTTCGATTTAGAAGGAAGAGCCTGGGAGGATTGCCTGGTTATGGTCTATTGGGGGGATTTATGCTACTCTCCAGTCTATAAAATAGGATGATTGCCCCTAGAAGCTGCTGCTGTTCCCTGTTTTGGATTTCGTGGAACTCCCCATGATAATGAAGGGGAATTTAGAACAGAGCCATATCACCTATTTACTATTTATTTACTCGTATCAATAACTGTAGCTACATCCTCGTGCTAGATGAAATTGCTTTTTATCCTCTGCTGTCTCTTCAATTAGCTGAAAGAGCCAGGGAGGATTGCCTGGTATGGTTTGGGGGGGGGGGGGGGGGGGGATAGTTCAGCTCCCCTAGTCCTAATTCATATGAGCGTCCACTAACGCTGCTGCTGTCCCCTGACTCAATGCTATTTCATGGTGCTCATGAAAGGTCAGGAGACTCATCTGAAGAAAACCATATTGCACTAATTCGTAATTCATTCATAAGACGTCTAAGAATTTTAATTGTCTAAGCATTTTAATTGTCTAATTCCATCCTCTTGTTTTACTCTCAAGAGGATTGCCAGGTATGGTTTGTTTGGGGGGAATAGTTAAGCTCTCCCAGTCCTAAACTGTGTGAGCGTTCCCTGATGCTGCTGCTGTCCCCTGACTCACTGCTAATTCATGGTCTCATGAATGGTCAGGAGACTCATTCGAACAGAACCATATTGCACCAATTAGTATTTCATTCATAAAATTCATAAGCATTTTTCTACACCATCCTCTTGTGTCATTCTCAAGAGGATAGCCAGGTATGGTTTGTTTGGGGGGAATAGTTAAGCTCTCCCAGTCCTAAACTGGTAAGCGTTCCCTGATGCTGCTGCTGTCCTCTGACTCTCTGCTACGGTGGCCCAGTAGTGCACAACACAACGACATTTAAAAAGCATACATAAGTTCACAACACAACGAAATAAATCCACAACACAACGGAATGAAACCACAACACAACGAAATCAAGACAACACAACGAAGTCAAGCCGCAACACAAAGAAAAATCCACAACACAACGAAATCAAGCCACAACACAACGAAAAATCCACAACACAACGAAAAGTCCACAACACAACGAAATAGCCACAACACAACGGAAATGCTCCCAACCACTAGGGGACTCTCGGAGTGCGCTAAAGTTAGTTTTCCTTGCATTGTTCTATATAGATTCGCCAATCTTACAAATATTTAAACACTACGATCAGTTTTAAGTGTGCAGTTGTATATCGACATGAAATATCAATTAAAAATCACTTACGTGCATAATAGCTGCATATTTATACTCGAGAACGCTTTGACCCGCTGCCTCGGCGCTATGGGAGCGTCTGCCAATTCCACCAAGTTGAAATAATTTGTATGAATTAAATAATTTTTTTTTTTTTAATATTCAAATTCCAATGTTGTGTTGTGCATTATTAAGTCAATTTTACCAATACAATCAAGCTGTGGAATTTTAACATGTCTGTTTTTAAATGTTAAAAAGTAATTTTAATTCATACAAATTATACATTTCAACCAATTGGTGGAATTGGCAGACGTTCCCTTAGCGCCGTGGTATCGGGTCAAAGCATTCTCGAGCATAAATATGCAGCTATAATGCATGTAGGTGATGTGATTTAAAATTAATATTTCATTTAGATAAACAATGGTTAGCCTACATACTGTTGAAACTAATTGTGGTATTGATTTCTTTGTAAGATTGCCAACTCTATAGAACAGTGGCAACTTTACAGCGCTCCGAGTGCCCCCGAGTGGTTGGGAGCATTTCCGTTGTGTTGTGGCTATTTCGTTGTGTTGTGGATTTTTCGTTGTGTTGTTGCTTGATTTCGTTGTGTTGTGGATTTTTCTTTGTGTTGTGGCTTGATTTCGTTGTGTTGTGGTTTCATTCCGTTGTGTTGTGGATTTATTTCGTTGTGTTGTGAACTTATGTATGCTTTTTAAATTTCGTTGTGTTGTGCACTACTGGGCCACCGTACTCTGCTATTTCATGGTGCTCATGAAAGGTCAGAGGACTCCCTGAACAGAGCCATACCGCCAAAAACAAATTTAATTCAGAATTCATCAACTGATTGCAATTCAATAAAAATTTCTAAATCATTTTTATTGTCATGTGTGTTCTTGACTTAATGGACCTGACAGAAATAGAGTTGTGCAGGTATGACGTCACTTTGTAGGCCAACTGGCAGTTCGCATCGCACTGGTTCCCCGAGAAAAACCCAATAGGATTTTCCCATAGGCTTTTGGATTATCGCAAAAAAACAAGCTCTGGTCTTGATCAACTAAAGTTTATGATACTTACACGTTTTGTCCATCAAGATAATTATCACAAATGAACACAACTTTTATTGATTTTGAAGCCTAAATGCAGTCGCCAGAAGTAAAAACTCTTTCTGTTTTTTATCTAAAAACATTTTCCCAGAATGTTTGAGTTAGAATAGTTTATAAGAGCACAATTATGAGCATAATGAGGGAGTGAAAGCGGACTAAGGTTACCTTTTCGGAGTGATGACGTTTAATCTCTTCGACAGCCTCTGTAGTCCCATTTAGCCACTTGTACTTCTGATGTATTTTGCTGTCTTGAGCTGGTTTTGAGCCATTTAAACAAAATCCCATAAAAAAAAAACATCGACTTCGGGACAATGGAACCGGAAGTGCTAAAATGCTAACTCGCTTCTGAGTTTTGGCCTACAAAATGATGTCATACCTGCACAACTGTATGGGAGTGATGGTACGTTCCAGACTAGGTTGGATGTGGGAATGTCCCAAATTAAATGTCCCACTTCAGACCTCAGTGTGTTCCATTCACATCATGTTCATGTTGACAATGTGATGTCTCCATGACACAAGGAGGCTTATCGTATTTTGGGGTCAATTATGGCAAAAACAGAATAAAACTAACATAATCGCTTTGGAAATAGCCGAAGAAAAGCAAAAACAAAGGTATTATTACATAAAGTCTAATGTTAAAGGGTAACTTCAGTGATTTAGCATTAAGCTTTGTATCAGTAGAAACCCTGTAGTATATTTGAATTATGGTACTTTCCCCCCTCATATCCCCCTGAGACGAGAGAATTATGCATTTTATTTCTGGAAAAAATCCTCCGACGACGCAAATATCGTCATTTTGCGTCATCGGAGGATTTTTTGGCCAGAGGCTAAAAACTACAGCCAGGAGAGGGAGCTGTTCCGCATGTTTTCAACACGCCCACAGGGGAGAGATCTCATGCACAGAATGTAAATGCGCTCGGCTCAGCCTCGGGCATTCATAACGGAGCGATGCAGAGCAAAGTGAGTGTTTCAACTTTTCAATGAATTCCTATGAAAGTTTAGCTTCCATATGCAATCAGAAAACGCGCCAGACTGGACACGCGCTGAGAATGACAGCCGCGCTTACCTCAGCTCTGCTCAGCTCTTCTCTCGTGATGAATGAGATCTGACTCCTGCTGTGTTTGTCCTGTGACTTTCGTTCGGCTCACTCACACTTTATTGAAAAGACACGTTCAGTTTTTAATTGTAGTGTTTATTCTCTAACTGAACAAAATTATTGTATTATTATGAAGATCAAAACGATGCTGGGGGCAGTGTAGGGAGTGGCCTCGTAGGGTAGCGAAGCAAGTGCATTCTGGGAGTTCATCTTCAGACTCTTCAGACTTTCATCCACATGAGACAAAAATACATTTTCTGTCTTTTCTCAGTCTAGAAGGCACCAAATTCAAAAATAATTTCACATTTCTACTACATAAATTACACAGTTTAAATACACATTCATCTTCCCAGCGCTGAAGCGCTGCCCCTTTAAAGTTTACGCTTATGCTCAATAGAAGCAGGACTTGCCGACATCTTGGAAGTGATGTCAAAAGACGTGTCTAGCTGAGGCTAGCACAAGTTGAATGTCCCATTTTGAGTGGCGTTCCAGACGTTATTTCCAAGAAGGAGGTAGGAAAAATCCTAATTCCCATCTGTCTGGAATGCAGCATAAATATTTTATAGGACACCCGTAGTTAAGGACACCCACTTTATATTAGGTGTCCTTTACTACGGTGTACTAACATTTAAATGAATCATTTGATACAATGCACTTATTGTGTACATGTTTTTATATTGTACTTAGATTTAAAAAAAATACTGCATGTTATTAAATCTGTAATTCATTCCTGTAATTACATTTTTTATAACCCTTTCCTTACACCTAACCCTACCCTTAAACTTACCCATACCACCACACCTGTCCCTAACTTTACCCGTATCCCATCTTAATATCAGTAAAAGTGTTTTGCAATACAATATGAACACAATACACACACATATTTTTTGATGTAAGGACATAGTAGTTAAAGGTCCCATGGCATGGCATTTTTCAATTTTTTTATAATGTTTCCTGAGGTGTACTTATATTGTTAGTATGAGTTTTACATCAAAAAATTTCATAATTTGGAAATAAAAGGCATTTTTTCTATACTGTTATTACCCCTCTGGCTGAATGCTCTGTTTCAAGGGGCGTGTCTGCTGTGAGACTTCAGTGAAAACGCCCTCTGTTGTGATTGGCTGACATCTTTGCATTTGAAATGAGTGTTAGATTATGTTGCGGAGGGGGCGTGGTTTAGCGAGGCACTGCATGCATGAGAGAGAGACTGACTGGGCACTCATGAACCACGGAGAGCTGGAGGAAGTTTTATTGTACTGAGTTGTTGAGAGCGCTGTGCTGTTAGCGCAAGCTTATTTGTAGCTGGGAGTTATGAATAAACAGTCCCACTCACGTCGACTCTGTCTTCTTCCACCTTATTCTACGAACTTTGTAACACATGTAATGTACCATTACAGCCATCGAGATGAACGAATCGTCAAAGTGTGGATTATAGCATTATTTTATGATCTATTCCTATCACATGAAAGGCTACAGTGATGAGCATTGAGTAGACAGACAGTCTGTTGATCGCATGAATGCAGTGATCTCATCATTGCAACACGTTTTCTCTCACAAAATGCTTTCACCACAACAGCAAACATGACATCGACAGGAATACAGTAATAGCTTTGTGCAGCATAACAGCGTCATTCATTATAACGGCAGTTTGGGCAAGTGTGTACACTCATGATGTGTGATTGACAGCTCCGGACATTATAAAGAGTGTTATCTGATCGCTCTCTGTAGTTTAATCACTTAAATAAGGGATTTGTTTCATGCTACTAAAAAAACGATCGTTTTAGTCACTGGCTTGAATCACTGATGTATTATGCTTAGGGTATCAAGACGGCGATCATTAAAAGATCTACAAAGAAATTCTGAGTGAACTTGAATGATTAGCTACACATCAGAAATCACTGATCACAGATCAGGCATTAATGAACACTGTTACTCACTGTTTGTCGCGGTGCTGTCGAATCCATATCGTAAAATCTGTTTGTAAAGCCTGTGCTGACATTGCGACTGATAAACTGATTTTCTCCACATTCTCTGGGTGGGCAAAGCAGAGGAAGGGGAAGTAACCTTTCCTGGTATGACGTCATAACAGGACAATTCAAGATCAGCTCGTCTGAGCTGTCATTTTCTCAAAGGCAGAGAAAGACAGCCAGAACTCGGTTTACACCCATCAACATGTCTAGCCACTTGGGGACTATATACAGGCTAGGGGAAATCATATTAATGTTAAAAAACCTCCAAAGATGAAATTTTCATGCCATGGGACCTTTAAGGCCACCTAATATAAAGTGGGACCATTTAAAGGAACTCGCCGACTTTTTGGGACTTTAGTTTATTCACCGTATCCCCCAGAGTTAGATAAGTCCATACATACCATTCTCATCTCCATGTGTGCCATAACTCTGTCTGACGCACCCACCGCTAGCCTAGCTTAGCACAAAGACTGGGGGTAAACGGCTCCATCTAGCCTACAGCTCAATAAGTGACAATTTAACGCCAACTTTTTCCTATTTACATGTTGTGATGTGTATAGTCACAGCGTGTACAAATAACAAGGTCACATGAGACACAGCCATCTTCTAACCGTATGCATCCTGGGAGCTATATTCTCAGAAGGCGAAGCCCTGCTACTTCTGAGAAGTGATTTGCTCACAGCACCTGAGAAGCACCGTTGTTACTTCCGTCAACAAAACCAACGTGACTAGGTAGCTAGTAGCGAACTTGACTTCTCACTCCACAGAAGTAGCAGTGCTTCGCCTTCTGAGAATATAGTTCTCAGTGGTGGGTGCGTCAGACAGAGTTATGGCATGCACTGAGATGAGAACGGTATGTATGGATTAACTCTGGGGGATACGGCGAATAAGCTAAAGTCCCAAAAAGTCGGCGTGTTCCTTTAAGGCACTGAGCACTGCTGAGGTTTTATAACAACACTCTCCAACAGCAGAATGTTACTTTTAATTCGGTAAATAATAGGTAACTATGCAGGAAGTAATGCAGGACTAATGAGTAGTACTACATTAACACTTAAGCTACTACTACTAACTAATATAGAAAAAAGCTTAACTAATCAGTAAGTAATATCAAATTTAGGAGATAGTACCTTAAGTAATCAATACTTACTGAATGAGATTAGCCTCATTAATAACTATTAACTAACTGACAAATTATAAAGAACATTATTGTATGTCTGAGACCTAATCGATGATCTTTTTTATTCTGAATAAATTCATAAAATGCATCACTAGTTACTCAAGGGTTACCTAGTCACTATGCAGGAACTACTAGTGATCTAGACCATTATTTTAAAGTGAAAAAGATTGTTTTTCACTTTAAAATAATGGTCCAGATCATTAGGAGTCCTTGAAGAGTGACTAGGTAATTGAGTAATTAGTGATGCATTTTATGACTTTATTCAGAGTAAAGAAGGACAATCTTCAAGAACTACTAGTGATCTGGACCATTATTTTAAAGTGAAAAACTTTTTCACTTAAAAATAATGGTCCAGGTCACTAGTAGTTCCTGCATAGTGACTAGGTTACACTTGAGTAATTAGTGATGCGTTTTATGACCACATTGAGAGTAAAAAAAAGACAATTTCAGACACGTCAATGTTGTGATTAATGAATTAGTAATTCTTTATAATTTGTCATAGTTACCTATTAGTTCTTAGTGATGCCAATCCCATTCAGTAATTATTGATTATTTAATAAGGAACTATCTTAGTCCTAAATTTGATATTACTTACTGATTAGTTAAGCTTGTTTCTATATTTGTTAATAGTAGTAGCTGAAGTGTTATTGTAGTACTACTCATTAGTCCTGCATTACTTCCTGCATAGTTAATGACGGACCATTATTCTAAAGTGTTAATTCTTTTAAATCTAATTCCTAGTCAAATTAGAATATTTTAACTTTGTATATGACCTGTGATTGCATTTTACTATAGATATGGCAAGACGTGCAGTCTACTAATAATAACATTAGACCGAAAGCTCTGGGAACACCCACAATTGACTTCACAGTACTCAGAGACTAGCAACATAAAGTCGCTGGCGGTGTGAATGGGGCTTAAAAGAGACAAATATAGAGCCCAGCAGAAATCATGAAGAAAGGTAGATTAATTAATCTTTTTTTTTTTTACTTTTTTTTTTATAAAAGGAACTATTCCTTTTTTTCTATTAGAGAGGCCCCTTTGACTCCTTTATTAGAGTCAAAGTTCAATGTCAGGTATAGCAGGTGCACTATACAGCACTATTTCTGGTAGACAATACAAACAATGTAGTTTGTCTAAAACAAGTTAATATTAAAGCTTATACTATTGTTTGTTTCTGATCTGTGTTGTTACAGGACATTTTTCTAAGTGATTGGAATGCAGTGCAGATGAACACTGTGATGCAGGATATGTTCAGAAATATTGATGGAGTAATCTACTTTGATGTCTGGCAGATGACTTCCTGTCACTATCTACCTGAAAATATTCACCCAGAACCTGTTGTCATTGCTAATGAAGTCGACATGTTGCTCTCATATATCTGTCCTGCCTGACACAATAAAATAAGATTTACCTTGCTTTGTTATTATTAGTATCTGTAAGAAAATTCTGGTATACATATTGTCAAAACCTGTATAATCTCAAAATGAATTAAAGGGGTCATGAACTGGCTTTTTAAAAATGTTCATACTGTTGTCTTTGGTGAATTTATGACGCCTGCATGGTTTTTACATTCAAAAACATCATAATAAATAAGTAATAGTCTATTTTCTACCGTGGTTTTGAGCCTAGCTCTTAAAACGCTCGGTTTTTATGGTCGTGCTGCATTGAAGACTTGGAAGTAAACGCCCACTGCTATGATTGGATAATAGTTTTGCATATTATAATGAGCTTCTGCTCCCCCGTGAGTACACGTGGGGAATTGTTTTGAAAACGTGTGGAAAAACGGCAACCGGAATGATTCGTCCACAGGACCCACAAAATGTCTTTCAAACAAACACAATGATTTATCTCATCCACCTGCAATTAATTGGAATGTTATTTTTTATTACTTGGCCCGCCCGATCGGTGGATATAACCATGAACCGTGCATCACTAACACACACACACAAAAGCCAAGTATGTGCATCAGCAAAACTTCACTGCAGACAAATCAGCATGTTCAAAACTTCCACGATTGTATTTTTCCCTCAAATATCAAGTCAAGAGAGTGAACAACGCACATCAAGAAAGAAATGTTATTTCACTATTTAAAATAGCTCATCAGGCAGGCCGGCAATACATTTTGGTAGCCCGACTGGAAAACACATTAGCCCCGGGACGTCGGGCTTGGCTAGCCCTGGTCCATACATGCCCGAATCTGATCACGAATCGCAGGAAAATGAACCAACAAAGCCTGTGACAGCGTGGTAAGTTATGTTTAGTTAGACACGTACACATAATCAGTAGTTCAGACAGGACCACTTTGGCAAATAACTTCAGTTTATTGAAACACAGTTTATCTTTGGCGGTATGGTTCCTTTACGGGGGTTCTTGCTCCATGATTAATAGAACATACGAGAGTTTTGCATTATAGCAGCAGAGGGGTGTTCTCTCCAGTGGGAGAAAAACAGCAGGAATCCTTTTTTTTTTTTTTCTCGAGGTGTGTTCGTCCCTCGCTGAGGAATAGAACAGCAGGCCCAATGCATTATAGCAGCAGAGGGGTGTTCTCTCCAGTGGGAGAAAAACAGCAAGCCCCCCTTTTTTTTCTTTTTTTTTCAATATATTTGTATATATTTGCGTGGGGGTGTTCGTCCCTCGCTGAGGGATTGAACAGCAGCCCCTGCAAATATAACAGCAAAAAAGTGTTCTCACCAGCAGGAGAAAACAAAGAACAAAGCAGCATATCCCTGAGATTTGGCATTAGGGGAGAGCAGCGTGCCTTTTATAGTATCGTGAGTACTACATAAATGCAGCCAAGCCGTTTTTTTTTTTTCATTATTTGAAAGAGCTGCTTAGTATTATATCTTGAGTTCTAGGCCTAATGTATCATTGATACCCTGATGATGACCACCGACCCATTGCTTTCAGCATGGGTATTGAGACTATTGAAGCTGCGGTGGTTGCCACGCCTATGCAAAATGAATGGCTGGTTTAACCTGTTAAGCCCCGTTCACACCGCCAGCGATGATGACGTTGCATGTCGCCAGCGCCAGAGATTCATGTCGCTAGTGGGCGTTCCTACTACGGTTGCCTATAAACGTCATTAGCAGATCACCCTCGTCCTTCCATGCATCATTTTTTTTTAAATGTGTCTCTGTATGTACACAGAGACATATAGTAAAGAACAGGGAAATTGCTAACATCTAAAATCAACATCTCCTCCATCTTAACACGACACCGCTGTAGCTGTACAGCAGATGGATCACATGCACTCCACTGACTTCACTCCTATAGGTTGTCGCTCGAGAAAATCGCTTCTCATTTGCATAAAGTTGAAATTTCTGAACTTTTGTCGCTTGTCTCGTGTCGCTTGACATGCCCACATTCTGTCGCCAATGGTCACTGTCGCTCGTGTCACCGGAAGTCGCCAGCGCTCCATTGAAATGAATGAGATCGTGTCGCTTTGTCGCTGCGTGTCGCTGGCGGTGTGAACGGGCGTTAGCCTTCACCCCCGCTTTTGAAAAAATCCTAAGAAATGGCATAATCAGACTAAAACCATTACAGTTAATGATTCCTTTGCTCTAAAATCATGAGTATGGCGTCATTTGAAAGCAGACACTTGGCAGTTTACTGTAAATTCAAAATTATAATTATTTTCATAATCAAAAATAGCTACAATAAGCTTCAAAGTTTTGTAAAGTTATTAGAAATGTATTTGTATGAAATATCTTTATGAAAATAAAATTTCAGTTGGCATTTTAGAAATCTAGAAGTGCACTACAGCTGAAGCCACATGTCTGACCATGTTATATTTCAAATCTGAAGATGATAAGTCTAAAACTCTGAATTTTATTAAATGTTTTTCAAGATCATGTCATATTATTTTATTTTGAGATTTCTCTAAAATGTTAACTGATGTTTATTGCCATCTCTTCTGAGCTACCATTCAGTTTATTGTCTCTATTGTTTTGAGGTGCAAACTGCCCATTCAGTTTCGTTCTCCCCAGAACACTTTCACACCTCTCTGGCCATGTTATAGCCCTGATTAAATTATTCTTTTGTCTTCATTGTAATCACTGACGACTCTCTATTCAAACTGTTCTATTCAAACCTCATTTATGATCAAACTTCTCACTTCACCTTCTAAAGTGCCTCAAATGCCGTTGTTGACAATAGAAACATTTCAGTTGGTTTTTCATTTCAGTCTATTCAAAATTATTAATAAAAATAACGTATTTGCCCAGGTGGCAGGTGCATTGGCTAGCTAGCATGTTAGCTTAGCACACAATCAAAATACAATAAAGATTAAAACCATGTTTTTTCTCCAAAATTACTTTATATCACAAGTGGGATGTTTTAAATAACCTTCTGTGGTCTCATTTGGCTTCAGATCAAAAAATCAGACAGAAAATATATAATTTTACAATATTCTGCATATTGATAAAAGCTATGTCGAATAGCATTATAATGCAATAGCATTGCATTATAAATATAATCTATTATGAATACACCCAACATGGTATAAAGAACACAGACAAACCATACATCATCGCGATTGTGTGTTTATTATCTTCAAATGTCTCTGTTTGCATGTTTTGCGATCTCAGGAAGCTTTTATTATGGACTTCTATTATGGCACATGGTTCTTCTTCGTCTGTCTGTACCATATATGGACTACATGTGCACAGAGCGCCCTCCGGCTGCCAGTATGAATTGAAAACAACACATAAGAGACTCCATCGCTCATGAATAGGCTACATCTACGCATTTTGAGGAAGTATTGAATAAAAAATACTCCTCTGTTTAGAAATTTGACACAGACATATGAGAATCTATCAATATTTCTCCTCATCTGCACACTTTTGAACTAAAAGCCCTGAGGGATGTTGATTTGTCGCGAGTCTTCGTGAGGAGAATAGAGTTTTTTTATGAATGAAAGCAGCTGAGGCTCATATTACAATCAAACGGTATCGACGCGGTTTTCATATTCATAACTCCTGACACATATTAACAAATTACTGTCACTGTAAGACTTTGAGAATAAAACAGAGGTAAAAAATGGAAGCTTGACTCTTAGATCTTTTAAATGATGTATAGATTGTCATGGTAATTACTTACATCTGACAGTCATTTGAGCTAATTTAAACAAATAAAGCTTGAGGACGAATGCTTCCTCAATCCGGTTAAGAGGTTAAAGTGCAGGGTCCATGCCACAATGGCGGCATACGGCTTGGAGACGAGAAGCAAACCAATGCTTGGACATGGCTTCTCCTTTCTCTGTAATGAAGAGGGGCTCTGTCGGATCAAATTTACCCCGTGGACTTAAAACCCGATTCATGGCTGTAAGGGGACAATATTCGTTCTAGAAATGTGAATTGTTGTTCCTTTATTATCTCTGTCAGTTTTAGAATGTTTCAGATAGATGCCAAAATAAACCGTGTGAATTGATATGTCTTTGATTGTGAGGTCGTGTGAAGAGTTTTTAATAGTGAATTCTCCTCCTCTGAGGAATCCATAGTAGGCGGTGAGAAATACTGCTTCTAGAAGTGAGTGGGAGTGCGGAGTAAAAAGGCCTGATCTTAATTTTTCTACCATAAGGTGCACATGTGAGAGGGACAGCAGTAGTCGTTTATTCGGAACTGCGGGCTTTCCTTTATTAACCCATTGAGAAGAAGATGTACAGAGGGATTTTGTAACAGGCTTTGAGATCATGGATCTAAAAATTTAATGTGGAAATGAATGCCTGAAATCATGATCTTGATGGTGGAAGGCTCAAGCTTCCTGTCTTCGAAGCAGCGCGTAATGAAAGCACATACGATGGGTATATTAGCTGGGAGTTTAGGCACAGGGAAAGCATTGCAAAAATTTGAAAAAGCCGACCACGCCGAGACGTAAGTTTTTAGTGTCGTCTTTGCTAGCCCTGATCTCATATAGTGTGCAGCTGAATTTAGATATTTTCCAGTGTTACAGTGGTGATGAAGCCGCTCCCAGACACAGGCGTCTGAATTCCTGAAAATTAAAACGGGACAGAGAGTCAGCTATTTATTATCCAGCCCAGGTATGTGAGTAGCCTTGACTGTAAAATGGTTCATAACTGAGATCCAGGATAGTCGTCTAATAAAATGGTTTATGAATCACCAGCAGCCATATCACCCTGTGTCACCAATCCTCATAGCAAAATTAAGATGGCCCAGCAGAGAAAGAAGATCCCTTTTTATTAAGGTCGGTAATTGCGAATAAGATTTTATGAAACCTCTAATCCTTTCTAGTTTGTCTAGCAGAAGGGATGCTTGCATTTTATCTGAATCTAACGTGATCCCCAGAAAATCTAAGACGCAAGATGGACTTTTGTCTTTTCTTCTGCTAGAGGAATCCCGAATTTATTGAATGCTTTAACCAGGGAATTGATGCTGCGCGATGGGTTGGCATCTGGAAAGTCAATGAGCAGAAAGTCATCCAATAGGTGAAGAACAAATGGCAGTTTGCAATTATTCAGTAGGACCCAGCAGAGTGCTTCGGACAGAGTATCAAAGATCTTTGGGCTGCTTTTACAGCCGAAGGTGAGTCTGACTGAAAAATAAAACTTCTCTTGCCAATTAACTCAGAAAAGATGCCACTGAGATGGGTGTAAGGGCATGATTTTAAAGGGGTCGATGATATCCTCTTTACTAAGCCATGCTCCGCTGCCGTCTAATTTGATTAGTTTATTGTGTTGTCTACTGTGGAATAAGCCAGCGAAAAAGGTTCTGGGGGAATTAGACTGTTTATGCTTGGAATCCCTACGGTAGAGTGGGGAGCGGATAAATCGATGATAAGACGTTTTTTCCCTAAGTATTTCCTAACTGCAACTCCTAAGGGATTAATACGGAAAAGTTTGAAAGGAGGTTGATCAAAAGGTCCGATCATATACCCCTTCTCTATTTATTTCCCCATCAGCTCGTCTACGGCCTGTGGGTCTTTGATGGCCGACTGAAGGTTTTGACAGGTGAAAGAGAATGTGGGCATATAGGAAATACCAGCTAGAAACCCGTTCATGAGCCCTAGAATAAGGTAAGACACAAAATAACAGTTTGGATGCTTTGTCAGAGCTTTAGACAGCTCTTTATTGTTTACTGGAGTGTTTATTTCTTTTTTTGGATTTTAGCGCGGCGTGGACATGAAAACTTCGGGTGGCCATTCCCACAATATCTGCAAGCATGAAAGAATTTACAATTATTACAAGTACAGACATTTTCATTGAAATTATAGCAAAGAGGAGTTTGTCTTTCAGGCTTCACCTGTTCTGGCACCGAAACGCTAGTGTCGCGAGTTGAGGTGGCTTGGGGCAGAGAGATGTGGTGTGGGAAACCGACCCGCAGAGTGAGCATGACAGCACTCGGTGGCCCGTAAAGTGCCTGCTTATGAGAGCAAGATCGATCAAGGACCAGTCCAATTGCTGATTAAAGTGTTGTATGTTCATTGCTGCTTTAGATGAAAACTATTTGTGGTATTCATAAAATAGTGTGCCACCGTAAGACATTGCGAGATCCGAAATTATGGCTAGATAGGTATCTAATTCCTTTCTCCTGTCATTGTTAAACTTTTGGTAAGTCTTGGGTCACTATCTTTGAGAATAACTGATATGTCACCACAGTCCACAATCCTTCTTTCGTTAGTTTCGGTGCATAACAATATTTTAACTAAGTTAATGTCGTTACCTGACAGGATTCAAGCGTGAAGTTGAGGAGAGATGGCATCTGCTGGAGGAAAGAAAGGCACCCCGGTGGAAGCGGCAGGTAACAAGGATCCGAGAGATCTTCTAGGAAGATTAGCCGCAAAGTCGGTAAGGGCGCAGTCTGATGTCGAACTGGAAGTCTGCCCGTCGAACATCACCCGTACGGAAGATGAGCATTGTGATTCCAGCGCTTGGATCCTGTTGTCCATTCCAGAGAGAGCTCCTTGGATTGACAGCAGCGCTGAGAAAATCCTGTCGTCTCCTTGTTGTGCTGGTCTTGTTTCAATAGACAAGTAACATACGTTCAACTAACTGCCTATAGACTATAAGGTACGTTTCAAGTGTTAATCTACAGATTTTACAAAAAGTGCCTGTTGACTGTCAACGTTATTTTGCAACAGGTCATTAACCAATTGTCAACTAACTTTCTGTAGATTGAGTCACCATCTTATAAATTGTCCACCAACAACTTGTCTACCAACTCAAAATCAATCTGTCAGTTGAAAGTCAACAGTCATGTCTGCATATGATCTGTATATGATAAATAATGTTTTATAAACATAGTTCGGGAGGAGCACGTTCAGATAATTGACACAGGTGGAGAGCACTCAGCTAATCAACAGTAAGAGGTATATATATACACGCAGCAGTCTTACCTCCATTCATTGACAGTTTTCTAGCACGGACGGCAGTTCGCTCCGCCCGCCCACGCTGTCTACACGGCTCGAAGCAACTCTACAATACTACAATACTTTTTCCCTACAAAGTTATAAGCTATCTAAAAACCCCTTTCGGCCGCTTCCATAAGCATTCACGAGCCAACCGCAAGAGCAGTGCTCGGACAGTGTAAAGGAGTGCACACAGCACAGACTTGCAACAGGGAGACCTACAACAGTTCCTGTCTTAAGATAAAGTATTACAACTCTTTTACTTTTTCTTGCGATCTTTCCGCCTCTGTGTACTACAGTACAGACAGATACTTTTCACACAGGAAAAGTGCGTTCATCATGTACGCGAACGCGGTCGCCGTGGTGATGAACGATCAATTTACTTGCAGCTGGTAAAGCGAGCGAACATATTGTGAGGCTAAATCACTAAAATGCTGTCAATGCAACAGGGCATATTACGCCAAACAATCAGCTACCAGTGGACTCAGCTGATAATCACCGCCTTGATTCAATACTTCTCAACTTGACGCTCACATAAGCTCGGTCACACAGGGCTCAACACAGTGCGACCATACTCGCTTTTGTGACTATAAATAGACGTGTCCGAACTGAACAATGTATTTGGGAGCACCCGCTTTCTTAAATGTAACATCAATACCTTTATAGTAGGGCAGGCTATCGTATAACAAGCATATCAATGATTGTTATAGCCTACCATCTTATTATGAAACAGAAGAAATTCAAAGGCTATGATTTCACTGAATTAACGTGAGCGATCACGTTTCAAACCTGAATGTGGCACCATTGTGCGTTCTACTGGCTTGAACAATGCTCGAGTTCAGAGCATTTCACAATCAATGAATAGCATACATTTATGCAAAGCGAATTTGTATCAATGACAACATATTACGATATATATCACTGTAAAGAAAACGGTGCATACAGTTGTAAGGCTGTATTTTCTCTGTGGCTGCGCCACGCCTCTGGAATAGCCTCCCTCAGCATATCAGATCTTGTGACTTGCTAGGACGGTTTAAATCTGTGTTGAAAACACATCTCTTCTCTCATGCTTACAACTGCCCATAAGGACTGGGAGTTTGAGATGTGTGTTTGTGTTTTGTGTGTTGATGTAGGGGTGTTTTGTCAATGCTTTATTAGTACCGTTGAGAGCGTAAAGCACTTTGGTCAACTCATGTCGTTTTTAAACGTGCTACAGATATAAAGGTTGTTGTTGTTTTATCTCTCTCATATGAATTTGAATGAGCATCCCGCAATAATAAGGCATAAACATTTCAAAATAAGAGTCCTTTCGGTTACACAATGCGCTTCCCCATTTGTCCGTCTAACTTCTTCTCCTTTTTCTCCCACAGGAGCTCAGTTTTCTCTGGCTAATTTTCTCCACTGCCACAGCAGTGCTGTTCCCTCGGCTCCTACTGGAGCTCAGTTTCTCTGGCTATTTTTCTCCACTGCCACAGCAGTGCTGTTCCCTCGGCTCCCACAGGAGCTTTGTTTCTCTAGCTAATTTTCTCCCACTACAGCAGTGCTGTTCCCTCTGCTCCCACAGGAGCTGAGTTTCTCCGGCTAATTTTCTCCTACTACAGCAGTGCTGTTCCCTCGGCTCCCACAGTAGTTCAGTTTCCCTGGCTAATTTTCTCCACTGCCACAGCAGTGCTGTTCCCTTGGCTCCCACAGGAGCTTCGTTTCTCTAGCTAATTTTCTCCCACTACAGCAGTGCTGTTCCCTCGGCTCCCACAGGAGCTTTGTTTCTCCGGCTAATTTTCTCCTACTACAGCAGTGCTGTTCCCTCGGCTCCCACAGGAGTCCAGTTTCTCCGGCTAATTTTCTCCTACTACAGCAGTGCTGTTCCCTCGGCTCCCACAGGAGTCCAGTTTCTCCGGCTAATTTTCTCCTACTACAGCAGTGCTGTTCCCTCTGCTCCCACAGGAGTTCAGTTTCTCTGTCTAATTTTCTCCTACTACAGCAGTGCTGTTCCCTCGGCTCCCACAGGAGTTCAGTTTCTCCGGCTAATTTTCTCCTACTACAGCAGTGCTGTTCCCTCGGCTCCCACAGGAGTCCAGTTTCTCCGGCTAATTTTCTCCTACTACAGCAGTGCTGTTCCCTCGGCTCCCACAGGAGTCCAGTTTCTCTGGCTAATTTTCTCCTACTACAGCAGTGCTGTTCCCTCTGCTCCCACAGGAGTTCAGTTTCTCTGTCTAATTTTCTCCTACTACAGCAGTGCTGTTCCCTCGGCTCCCACAGGAGTTCAGTTTCTCCGGCTAATTTTCTCCTACTACAGCAGTGCTGTTCCCTCGGCTCCCACAGGAGTTCAGTTTCTCTGTCTAATTTTCTCCTACTACAGCAGTGCTGTTCCCTCGGCTCCCACAGGAGTTCAGTTTCTCCGGCTAATTTTCTCCTACTACAGCAGTGCTGTTCCCTCGGCTCCCACAGGAGTTCAGTTTCTCTGTCTAATTTTCTCCCACTACAGCAGTGCTGTTCCCTCGGCTCCCACAGGAGTTCAGTTTCTCCGGCTAATTTTCTCCTACTACAGCAGTGCTGTTCCCTCTGCTCCCACAGGAGTCCAGTTTCTCTGGCTAATTTTCTCCTACTACAGCAGTGCTGTTCCCTCTGCTCCCACAGGAGTTCAGTTTCTCTGGCTAATTTTCTCCACTGCCACAGCAGTGCTGTTCCCTTGGCTCCCACAGGAGCTTCGTTTCTCTGGCTAATTTTCTCCTACTACAGCAGTGCTGTTCACTCTGCTCCCAAAGGAGCTCAGTTTCTCTAGCTAATTTTCTCCACTGCATCAGCAGTGCCATTTTCTCTGCTCTCAGAGGAGCTCAGTTTCTCCGGCTAATTTTCTCCACTACTACAACAGTGATGTTCCCTCTGCTTTCCCAGGAGTTCAGTTTCTCTGGCTAATTTTCTCCACTGCCAAAGCAGTGATGTTCTTTCCCAGAAACCTCAATCCTACATGACGGCCTGGAGATGTTTAAAGCATTTCACTTCTCTTATAAACATACCGTTCCATGATTTTTCTCTCCTTTCAATCACCTCATTTATTTTCTACCTTAATACATCAAAGGTTACTTGAGCTGCATCCAGTTTTCCACAATTGATGTACGGCGATTCCTCCCCCGAAATAAACAATTCACCAAACCCTTTCTGATCAAAGGGATTCAAAGATCCCAGCCCACCCATCCCGACACCAGACAACCTATAACGCTGGTATCCTCAAAGAAACACCTCAAATCTGTTCTCCAACTATCAGGGGCTCAGCAAAGAACCTTTCAAGCCACTCCTTCCGTATTGGGGTAGCAACCTCAGCAGCTCAAAAAGGCCTCTCCCAACAGCAGATCCAAGCTCTCGGGAGATGGTCTTCTGATGCTTTCCAAAGCTATATCAGGACCAATCGATTCCACATCAAAAAGCCCACCAAACCCTTATTGACTAGTACACAGTGAGAATATCCTGATCAAACACTCATCTTTTCCTTCTTATGTTCTCAGGCTCCAGTAAGAAATGGAAAGTTTCCATGGACGCAGCACAGGGGGAAGTTCCTCACAGCTTGAAAGAGTGGAACATTTCCACGCCATATGAAAGAGTGGAAGTTCCACGCAGTACGTAAGAGAGGAAGTTCCTCGCAGTATGAAAGAGAGGAAGTTCCTCGCAGTATGAAAGAGAGGAAGTTCCTCGCAGTATGAAAGAGAGGAAGTTCCTCGCAGTATGAAAGAGAGGAAGTTCCTCGCAGTATGAAAGAGAGGAAGTTCCTTGCAGTATGAAAGAGTGGAAAGTTTCCACGCAGTATGAAAGAGTGGAAAGTTTCCACGCAGTATGAAAGAGTGGAAAGTTTCCACGCAGTATGAAAGAGTGGAAAGTTTCCACGCAGTATGAAAGAGAGGAAGTTCCTCGCAGTATGAAAGAGTGGAAAGTTTCCACGCAGTATGAAAGAGAGGAAGTTCCTCGCAGTATGAAAGAGTGGAAAGTTTCCACGTAGTATGAAAGAGAGGAAGTTCCTCGCAGTATGAAAGAGAGGAAGTTCCTCGCATTATGAAAGAGTGGAAAGTTTCCACGCAGTATGAAAGAGAGGAAGTTCCTCGCAGTATGAAAGAGAGGAAGTTCCTCGCAGTATGAAAGAGTGGAAAGTTTCCACGCAGTATGAAAGAGAGGAAGTTCCTCGCAGTATGAAAGAGTGGAAAGTTTCCACGCAGTATGAAAGAGAGGAAGTTCCTCGCAGTATGAAAGAGTGGAAAGTTTCCACGCAGTATGAAAGAGTGTAAAGTTTCCACGCAGTATGAAAGAGAGGAAGTTCCTCGTAGTATGAAAGAGTGGAAAGTTTCCACGCAGTATGAAAGAGTGGAAAGTTTCCACGCAGTACGAAAGAGAGGAAGTTCCTCGCAGTATGAAAGAGAGGAAGTTCCTCGCAGTATGAAAGAGTGGAAAGTTTCCACGCAGTACGAAAGAGAGGAAGTTCCTCGCAGTATGAAAGAGTGGAAAGTTTCCACGCAGTACGAAAGAGAGGAAGTTCCTCGCAGTCTGAAAGAGAGGAAGTTCCTCGCAGTACGAAAGAGTGGAAAGTTTCCACGCAGTACGAAAGAGAGGAAGTTCCTCGCAGTATGAAAGAGTGGAAAGTTTCCACGCAGTATGAAAGAGAGGAAGTTCCTTGCAGTATGAAAGAGTGGAAAGTTTCCACGCAGTACGAAAGAGAGGAAGTTCCTCGCAGGATGAAAGAGTGGAAAGTTTCCACGCAGTACGAAAGAGAGGAAGTTCCTCGCAGTATGAAAGAGTGGAAAGTTTCCACGCAGTATGAAAGAGAGGAAGTTCCTCGCAGTATGAAAGAGTGGAAAGTTTCCACGCAGTATGAAAGAGAGGAAGTTCCTCGCAGTATGAAAGAGTGGAAAGTTTCCACGCAGTATGAAAGAGAGGAAGTTCCTCGCAGTATGAAAGAGTGGAAAGTTTCCACGCAGTACGAAAGAGAGGAAGTTCCTCGCAGTACGAAAGAGGGGAAAAGTTTCCACGCCGTACGAAAGAGCGGAAAGTTTCCACGCAGTACGAAAGAGCGGAAAGTTTCCACACAGTACGAAAGAGCGGAAAGTTTCCACGTAGTACGAAGAGTCGATGTTTCCATGCAGAGTGGGAAGTTTCAACGCAGCAAGGAAGTGTTTAATAACGTTTTTAATATCGTTGCCTCTCCCATGTTTCTCTTTTTCCGTTTTCTCTTGCAGGCAATCCCCCGGCACGATGCGCCACAACCACCCTCAGGGGCCTACCGGTCAAGCAACCAGGCCTTTCTCAAATGCCAGCCCGCCAAGCTCGGTTTTTTGGGGGGGTATTTAGCCAGGCGGCTGTCCTATGCTTTAACATTTTTGGGGGGTACTCTGGGTTCGGGCCAAATTCCGAGCTCGAAGCCCTCCCCCGGACAGCACGCCAAATACGCAGTTAAACTTCTCTCCATAAATTATATGTAAGTGTGAACTCGTGAAATAATGTTTTATAAACATAGTTCGGGAGGAGCACGTTCAGATAATTGACACAGGTGGAGAGCACTCAGCTAATCAACAGTAAGAGGTATATATATACACGCAGCAGTCTTACCTCCATTCATTGACAGTTTTCTAGCATCCCTCCACCACCCCTTCTCCACACTTTTATTTTATCAGCCACTTACATATACGGGGGGTACTCTGGGTTCGGGCCAAATTCCGAGCTCGAAGCCCTCCCCCGGACAGCACGCCAAATACGCAGTTAAACTTCTCTCCATAAATTATATGTAAGTGTGAACTCGTGAATGTATATCCTACCCAAGGGGTCTCAAATGCATCAAATTACTGATTATTTAAAATGATTAAAAACTTTTTGAAAAAAATCTTTAGTTTAGCATTTGTTGATAATCTGTTGATAGTTAACTAAAGATTAGTTGCTTATCTGTTGCTTGTCAACAAATATATTGTTTACGATCAATAGACTATTAATAGACATTCTCCACTAAGCGTTAGTAGATATCTTTTTGGGACTATCTAATTAAAGTGAAAAACAGTTGATATCAGTAGAAAGTCTATAACCTATCAACAGATTGCATACAGGTTTCCATTAATTATAAAATATTTACCATTTAAAACGAGAACAGTTTTGCATACCTGACTGAAGTAGAACAAACACTATAGGCAGCACAGAGAAAATAATTCACTTTTTATTCAATAAAAAACCCCCACTTCAAATAATACAACACCATAGGGTATCAGGATCACATCTGGTTATGTGACAAGAATTATATTGAGCATTTAAAAATGAGAAAACTCTCTCAAAACTTGTCTACAACAACATTTCAAATGCCAGAGGCCAAGATCAAAAGTTATAAAGAACAAATAATAATAATAATTAAAGCTGCAAGCAGCATTTAGCGGGGTTCAAGCAGTTTAAGGCTTTTAAGCACATATGCATAAAAAGATTATGTTTTATTTAGCAAGCATGTAACCACTTCGAAAACCAAAAGTAACTTATAAACGATCATATAAGAGATTCAAAGGGTACAGCCAACAGAACTGGGAGGAAGGAGGAATGGGAGGTCAATTGCAAATTACAAATTTAAGTAATGAAAACTAATAGGAAAAAGACAGTAATGTTTAATGTTGCTTTAAAATAAGTGAACGTTAATATGATCAATAAGTTTGCTAATGGTTCTTAGCAAAGTGTTGGAAACAATAGTTTGTGAGCAAATGTAAGTCTTTAGTAATTTTCAGCATGCACATTGAGAGGGACACTCAACAGGAACAGCATTAACACAGATGACAGATGATTGCTTAGCACAGATTGAGGAAAATAAATTAGGAGCAGTATTGTTATTTTATTTCACAATTACTTTTCATACTGTACATTGGTTTGAAAGTTATCTGTTTAATAGGGGAATATATTGGAAGTTTTTCAGTTGTGAAAGAGTTGCAATGTGGTGTACCTCAAGGAAGTTGACCATTACTATTTTCTATTTTACCAATAAACTTCCTCTTGTTTTAAAGTGTGCACGGACAGTCATGTATGCAAATGAAACAATATTATATTTAACTGCAACATCAATTAAGCAGTCGTCTACTGCTTTGGATAAGGAATTACAATTGGTCAAAGTAGGTACAGAATAATAAGTTGGTTGTAAACTTGACAAAAACAAAAAACATTTTGGTGATCCATAAATCAGAGTAATATCTGAAATGTCACTCACCAAAGCCAAATATACTATCAGAATAACTACTTCAGATTATTTATTAAAGTTAATTACAGATTGTCTCTCTGCTTTGATTTATAAGAAATAATATTCCTAATTCCTGTAATGTTTTTTACTTCTTGTTTCGAAAACTACTGTAAAACAACGTACTATAACATATAGAGGAAAGGAAATATGGAATGATTTACTATTGCATATTATATATTTGAAGTAAAATTAAAAATAAAATATGTAGTAAAAAATCTTTAAAGGAACGTTGATTTTGATATTTGGAATGAATTTTGGGTTTGTATGTTTCATTGACTTTTTATTGTTGTGGATTAATGTATTTTTTTACCTGTTGGGACCTCAGGAAGAGTAACCACTGCCTAGGTATTGGCTAATGGGGGAAAGAAAGAAAAAAATCAACTTAGATCATTGATGAAAAAAGATCATTTACAGCCAATTTTCTAAGGAATACTTTTTTTATTACATTTTTTAAAGTTTTTTGGCAGTTATAGCACCACGTCTTGCCCAATCTCCACCACTTTTGAAAGTGTCCTCAGAGTGTGTCCATACATATGTGTTGACATATTGTGTGTCAAATTTGTTGTAAATATCTCACTTAATTTTGAGGTTATAGACCAGGGTTGTCCAAAGTCGGTCCTCGAGGGCCACTGTCCTGCTGCAGAGTCTAGCTCCAAGTTACCTGAACACCCCTGTCTGAAAGTTTCTAGTATGCCTAATAAGACCTGTTGAATTGGGGTTGGAGCTAATCTCTGCAGGACAGTGGTCCTCCAGGAGCAGGATTGGACACCCAGTTATAGACACTTACAGTATATTTATGAAAGTATAAAAATGACCCTTGGGCATCATTGATTGGATTTCACTTCCTATCATAGTTTTGACATTTGGACATTGTTAGCTATTGACCTATGTTATCAAATTTCCTGTGATGATTTTGTCTCAATTGGACTAGCAGTTTCGAAGATAAAGTTTTGTAAGGCGAAATACACTACACAAACCATAAGGCAAAACCTGCCATGTTTGGTGTCGTTGGACTCGGCAAGGATTCAGGAGTCTAAGGAGGAGACTTTTGTGAAAAACATTGGCTTGAAACTTCTTAGGCTCCTTCAAGGCATTGTGCCGGTGATGCAAACTGAGTTTTTTGAGATACGCCAATGTTCTCATAGACTATCATGACAAAGATACTGCATGTCAATAACTATCAGACTAATGGTTGGGTGTGGTTATAGCCATTTTCATGACATTTTTTCTTCTTACAGCGCCACCGAGTGGCCAATCATCGCAATTTTTTTCAAGTGACAGAAAAATCTTGTTCCGTTCAGAAGTTATAGTCATTTAAGTTAAAGTGACCCCTGACACGTTGAACATTTTGGTTTCCCGTAGCGACAATGAATCGAAAAATTTAATTTTTTTCATAATTATTAATAGTCTCTCTCCTAAGAACATTTCTACAGTGATTTGGTTCCGATAAGGGAAAAAATGTGGGAGTAGTTGGCAAAAGTAGGTTTTTCAAAAAACTAAAAATTTCTCGAAATTGGCGCATGAAGGGCGAGCCAATCCATGGCATGCATTTTGTTCGCCTTGAGCCAAGGAGGATTCCAAGGATATAAGACACTTGAGCCCATGCCTAACGGTTTAGGAGTTATGAGCCATTTTGTACTTTTGCTTGCTGTAGCGCCCCCTTTCAGGCTTGAACCCCTAATTAATTAATACATTTTGCCTTTCATGACAGGTTTGCAGAAAGTCCCTTAACTTATCTGCGGATACTATTCCTTATGTCCTTGAGAAGTCTTCCAAGTACTCCATGTTTATATCTTCTTGCTAACCAGTAGATCCACTCTATGAAGCTGAGCTGTTTTTTAAGGCCTTCTCAGAACGATTACCCCGCATACGCCAAACTTCCCTCTTGTAAGTCTGCCACGCTCGCTCAATGTTATGAGTATGTAGTCCTGTTTGTGGATCTACATAATTCAGGCTGTTGTTGACTCTGACATGCCTGTAGCCCTCCTGGGAAAGACTGGCATATGCTCTCCATTCATCACTCACAACTAGACTTTGACATTTGACATGTTTCTTGATGATGGGAACAAGGGTCTCCTTGTTTCTTTTCTTCATAAGGCAAAGAATGGGGCGTCTGCTTGCAGCTTTGATCTCAAGTATACCAAACACCCACGTTCGTTTTCTTTTCCAGGTGTTACCAAAGCGCCCTCTTGCATACTACCAAAAAAAACCCAGCATGAACAGTATTACAAAATAAAGAAAATCTCTGTATCAGCCATGTATCAGTTTATTTCTAATAAGGTGTAATTACATGAGATTTTTAATCTAAAACTCTTTTAAATTCCATATAACACAATAACTATGCTTACATAATAAGAAAATCTTTAAACTCAGTTCACCCAAAAAAGAAAATTTGGAGATTCATATTTTGTAAATAAAGTGGAAAATTATTTTTGTTTAGTTTTTTTTGGAAACAAAGCTCTTGTGTCATTTTATAAAATTGAGGTTAAACCACTGGAGTAACATGGATTAGTTTTATGATTTCTTCATAAATTTATTGAAGTGATAGTTTCGTACCTGTCAATGAAGGGACAAGAATCGCTCAGATTTCATAAAAAAGATTACAGGTTTACAGGTTTGGAACGACATGAGGGTGAGAATTTAAAGACAGAATTTTCATTTTTGGGTGAACTAACCCTTTAATAAAATTTTTAAATAAATACAAGTAATATAAAAATGTAATTAAAGCTGCGAGCAGCGATGACGGGCCCAAGCCGGTGGCATCGCCACCCCGGTGACATAAGCTTAACTGTGCACGGCACGCAATAGGCATTTAAAAAGGAGAGCATTTTAAAAATCACTCGAATATGCCACATTTACAGCAGCAGCTGATGCCATTATGACCATAAGCCACACCCATTATGTAATTTAAATATAGATGAATTGTAATGTCATAGGATCTAATAGGTCACTTTCAAATATGTGTAAAGTTATATTTTGCGGCTCAAAAAAAATTTTGTCCAGAAGGCGAGTATTTAATTCAAGGTGTTTGTATAGTTTTTTGTTATTTTAATTTTTTTACTTATTCACACTAAAGTGATAGTTATTTGTGATAGCCTATGATATGAAAGGGTTAAATTATCACCATCAAGAGAGAAAGTGACACACACACACACACACACACAGTGAGCCTGAGAGAGTGAAGGGGAGGAGAAGGACAAAGGCACAGTGAAATGCAGAAGAAATATTTTAAAGAAATAAATATATTGAGGGAACGGAGACATACGTCGGACGTATCGACAAATTGGGATCACTTCTGGGAGCCCCTATCAGCTTCGAGCTAAATAGAACCGGCCAATGGACAATTGGCGTGCGAGATTTGCATCTCGTGCCCCGCGCCGCGGGTATAAACAGGAAGCGAGAGCGAATGCACGCTGTTTTTCACTGAGGAGCCACACGTAATGGCTCAACCTGAAGTGATGGTACAGCAACTGTGGTGACGGGACGTACGTCTCCGTTCCCTCCTTCAGGGAACGAGGGTTACCATACGTAACCGAGACGTTCCCATTCAGTCGGTCACGTTCGACGTACGTCGGACATACCGACGAATTGGGATCCCCTATGGAAAACGCCATAGTTACTACCACTTCCAGCGCACAGCGATGAGCCCCTCAGACCCCGATCTGATGCGGGCGGGAAAGTTCACGTAGGGAGAGTCCAAGCTGCTGTTCCGCAAGACCCATTCAGCTGACTGTATTGGATAACGCTGGGAAAGCGTGCCTGTGAAGGCAGCTGCGGAAGCCACATCATGCCCAGAGGGAGTTAACATGTGGAGAGTACACGTATGGGCTGGCCGTGGGCAGCACAACATACGGAAGTCCCAGGGGTGGCCCCGGCCAATTAGAGGAGGGGGACAACACGTACCTGGGACGGCAGAGGACACTCTGCCGAGGGAAAGACACGGGCTCGCCGTAGGGAGCCGTACCGTGGAAGAATACACACATGGGACCGCCGTGGGGGTCACTACATATGGAACCCAGCCTAACACAAGTTCCACCAATGCATACGAGTGTTAGACCTGGCGTCGAACGCTCCGCCACGTCCGACTGCCGTGGGTTGCGGAGGACTCAACAGGGTTCGCCGATCCGGGGAACTCGACTGGAGCAAAATAAGCGCACGCATCCGTATACCATAGGGGTGGGAATGGCGCAGCAAGCCGACACTACAACGGGGACTTCGGTGTTACTGACTATGGGAAGTGAGCACACAGGAAGAAACCGGCTCTACACGGAGGCTATAGAATCTAGCGAACGTGTCAGGTGTCGCCCAGCCCGCAGCTCTACAAATATCTGTCAGCGAGGCGCCACGAGCCAGCGCCCAGGAAGAGGCAACACCCCTAGTGGAGTGGGCTCTTAACCCGAGCGGGCAAGGTACGTCTTGGGACTGATAAGCCAAAACGATGGCATCCACTATCCAGTGGGCCATCCTCTGCTTGGAGACAGCCTTTCCCTTCTGCTGTCCTCCGTAACAGACGAAGAGCTGCTCTGAGGTCCTGAAACTTTGCGTTCTGTCCACGTAAGTCCGGAGAGCACGGACGGGACAGAGAAAAGCTAGGGCTGGGTCTGCCTCCTCCGAAGGCAGCGCTTGCAGGCTCACCACTTGGTCCCGGAAGGGAGTAGTGGGAACCTTGGGCACATATTCAGGCCGGGGTCTCATGATCACATGAGAGTTACCGGGCCCGAATTCCAGGCACGATTCGTCGACCGAAAATGCCTGCAGGTCCCCTACCCTCTTGATGGAGGCCAACGCAGTCAGGAGTATTGTCTTTAACGACAGAACTTTCAACCCAGCTGACTGCAGAGGCTCAAAAGGTTCTCTCTGTAGTGCAGTTAGCATCAGAGTTAAGTCCCAAGAGGGTATGGAGGGAGGACGAGGCAGATTTAATCTCCTCGCTCCCCTAAGGAACCTGACGATCAGATCGTGCTTACCTAGAGATTTTCCATCTACGAGCTCATGATTAGCGGCGATAGCGGCGACATAGACCTTGAAGGTGGAGGGAGACAGCCTTCGCTCCAACCCATCCTGTAGAAAGGTAAGCACAGATGCGATCGAACATCTTCGGGGGTCTTCTCGGCGAGAAGAGCACCAATCGACGAACAGGTTCCACTTCAATGCATAGAGGCGCCTCGTAGAGGGGGCTCTAGCGGAAGTGATGGTGTCAACTGCCGCTTGCGGTAGGACACCTAGAACCTCCGCGTCCCGTCCAGGGACCAGACATGGAGTTTCCAGAGGTCTGGACGCGGGTGCCATAGGGTGCCCCGTCTCTGAGTCAGGAGGTCCTGCCTCAGAGGAATGGGCCAGGGAGGTGCTGTCGCAAGGAGCACGAGTTCCGGGAACCAAGTCCGGTTGGGCCAATACGGAGCGACCAACAGGACCTGCTCCTCGTCCTCCCTGACTTTGCACAGTGTCTGCGCAAGAAGGCTCACTGGGGGAAACGCATACTTGCGTTCTTCCCGTGGCCAGCTGTGGGCCAGGGCATCCGACCCGAGGGTCCCCTCGGTCAAGGAATAAAACCACTGACAGTGGGTCGTCTCTGGGGAGGCAAACAGGTCTACCTGTGCGGCCCCGAAACGACTCCAGATTAGCTGGAGCGCCTGGGGATGGAGTCGCCATTCTCCCGGAAGTACCTGCTGACGTGACAGCTCGTCGGCCGCACGATTGAGCAGGCCCGGAATGTAAACAGCACGAAGCGACCTAAGATGCTTCTGACTCCATAAGAGGAGATGGCGGGCGAGTTGCGACATGCGACGGGAGCGTAGACCACCCTGTTTGTTGATGTACGCTACGGCCGCAGTGTTGTCCGTCCGGACCAGAACGTGCTTGCCTCTGAGCGGCACTTTGAAGCGGCTGAGTGCAAGACGAACTGCTAACAACTCGAGGCAATTGATATGCCATTGCAGCTGAGGCCCCGTCCACAGACCCGAAGCTGCAAGCCCGTTGTACGTGGCACCCCAACCCGTGGATGAGACATCCGTGGAGACAACGGAGTGCCTGGACACTTGTTCTAGGGGAACTCCCGCCCGGAGAAACAGAGGGTCCGACCACGGGCCGAAGGTTTGGCGGCACCTCAGAGTCACTTGGACGCGGAGGGAACCGCTGTGCCACGCCCATCTCGGGACTCGATCGTGTAGCCAGTGTTGAAGCGGTCTCATATGAAGCAATCCGAGCGGCGTTACTGCGGCTGCGGATGCCATATGCCCCAGGAGCCTCTGAAAATGTTTCAGTGGTACCGCTGTCCTGCCTTTGAACGAATTCAAGCAGTTCAACACTGACTGGACGCGCTCCTCGGTGAGGCGCGCTGTCATGGCGACCGAGTCTATCTCCATACCGAGAAAAGAGATCCTCTGTGTGGGACAGAGTTTGCTCTTCTCCCAGTTGACCCGAAGTCCCAACTGGCTGAGGTGACTGAGCACCTTGTCCCTGTGTTCGCAGAACTGCTCCCGCGACTGGGCAAGGATCAGCCAGTCGTCGAGGTAGTTGAGGATGCGAACGCCATGCTCTCTCATGGGAGCAATGGCCGCCTCCGCAACCTTCGTAAAGACGCGGGGCGACAGGGACAGGCCGAAGGGTAAGACGCGGTACTGATATGCCCGTCCCTCGAACGCGAAGCGCAGAAAGGGCCGGTGTCGAGGGAGAATCGAGACATGAAAGTACGCGTCCTTTAGGTCGATCGCTGCAAACCAATCTCGGGGACGGATGTACCTGAAGATGCGCTTCTGCGTTAACATCGTGAACGGCAGCCTGTGAAGGGACCGGTTCAGGAATCGCAGGTTTAGATTAGATTAGATTCAACTTTATTGTCATTACACAAGTACAAGTACAAGGCAACGAAATGCAGTTTAGGTCTAACCAGAAGTGCAATAGCAGCAAGTGCAGGATATACAATGGATGCGTAAGTGCAGGACATGGATATGTACTGAATATATATAAATATGTATAAATAGAGAGTTGTCTTACTATAAACAGAACTGAATTTACAGGTGAATATGTACAGTGAATAAATATACAGATGGCTATTACTATAAACAGAATTTACAGGTGAATATGTACTATGAATATAATATACAGATGGCTATTACTATAAACAGAATTTTACAGATAGAGGTATACAATAATATGTTAGGCTAATATGAGGAATATAGCAGTGGATTAGGGTAGTGCAATAAATTATGGACAGAGCTATCCGGAAAAAAAAAAAAAGTGGAAAGTGCAGTGGAAAGTAGTTGCATATTACAGTTAGAAGTACGGTGCAAAATGCAAATGTAAACATTGGTACTATAAATACAGTCGGCAGTGCAAATGAGCATAATCCAGTTAAGATATGGCAGTGCAAGATGCATATGTAAACAGTTGTTACTGTGATAAACAGTCGGTAGTGCAAATAACAAAGTGAAGGCGGATGTGAGGTAGGAGAGTTTTTTTTTTTTTTTTTTTTTTTATTATGATAGGACAGTAGGTAGACAGGAAGCGAAGTGGGAGAGAGACAGGGGGATGGGATCGGGAAAGGTCCACGAGCGGGGACTCGAACTCGGGTCGCCCAAAGCGCAACAGCACTATATGCCAGCGCACTGCCCACGAGGCTATTGGTGCTGACTGAGGTAGGAGAGTTATCAGTATATGAGGGAAGTGGATCAACGGGGGTTTGAGTTCAATAAAGAGACAGCTCTGGGGAAAAAACTGTTCTTAAGTCTGCTGGTCCTGGTCCGGAGGATCCTGAAACGCCTGCCGGAGGGCAGGAGAGAAAACAGTCTGTGGGCTGGGTGAGAGGAGTCCTTGAGGATGCTGCGAGCTCGATGCAGACAGCGTTTCCTCTGGATGTGCTCGATGGCAGGTAGTGGAGTCCCTGTGATGCGCTGGGCAGTTTTCACCACCCTCTGCAGTGCCTTGCGCTCCGCAACAGAGCAGCTCCCATACCATACTGCGACACAGTTGGTCAGGATGCTTTCTATTGCGCAGCGATAGAAGTTCACCAGGATAGCCGAGGAGAGCTGATTCTTCCTCAGTGTCCTCAGGAAGAAGAGGCGCTGGTGAGCCTTCTTGACCAGGCCGGAGGTGTTGGTCGTCCACGACATGTCCGCCGAGATGTGGGTCCCCAGGAACTTGAAACTGGAGACACGCTCAACAGCCATTCCATTGATGTGGATGGTGTCGTGTGTGCCTCTTGACTCTTTCCTGAAGTCCACGATGAGCTCCTTCGTTTTGGTGGTGTTGAGGAGCAGGTTATTATCAGCGCACCATGTGGCCAGGTGCTGGATCTCTTCCCTGTAGGCAGTCTCATCGTTGTTGCTGATGAGCCCAATCACCGTAGTGTCGTCCGCAAACTTGGCGATGGAATTAGATCCATACACAGGCTTGCAGTCGGAGGTGAAGAGGGAGTAGAGAAACGGACTTAGCACACAGCCCTGTGGTACGCCAGTGTTGAGTGTGATGGACGTGGAGCAGGTGGATCCTGATCGAACATTCTGGGGTCTGTCAGTTAGGAAGTCCAAAATCCAGTTACACATTGAAGTGTTGATGCCCAGGTCTCCAAGTTTGGCAATTAACTTGGATGGGATGACAGTGTTGAATGCTGAGCTGAAGTCAACAAACAGCATACGTGCGTAAGTGTTTTTATTGTCCAGGTGAGTGAGCACAGAGTGCAGTGCCATGGAAACGGCATCCTCTGTGCTCCTATTGCTACGATAGGCAAACTGGTGTGAGTCCAATGTGGATGGTAGAGAGTCTTTTAGGTGCTCCAGGACCAGCCGCTCAAAGCACTTCATAACGATGGGTGTGAGTGCTACAGGGCGGTAGTCATTAGGGCACCTCGGGCTAGAGCTTTTCGGCACTGGCACAATGGAAGTGCGTTTAAAGCATGTCGGTACAGCTGCTTGGGCAAGAGACAGGTTGAAAATGTCTGTAAAAACCCCAGCGAGCTGCTCCGCACATGCCCTGAGCACACGTCCAGGGATGTTGTCTGGTCCAGCAGCCTTGTGCGCGCTGATCCGGCTCAGTGACTTGCAGACATCTGTGGAGGAGAGTGTGATTGGTGGGTGGTCAGCTGAGGGTTTGAGCTTGGTGGCAGTTTCTCTGTTGTCTCTTTCAAAACGAGCATAAAAGTAATTTAGCTCGTTCAGGAAGTTGACATCAGTGGCTGCGGGGGTGGAGTGGGGGGGTTTGTAGTCACTGATGGCCTGAATGCCCTGCCACATGCGTCGAGGGTCAGAGTTGGAAAAGTGACCCTCTATCTTTAGCTTGTAGCAGTGCTTGGCCTTTTTGATGCCCCTCTTCAGGTTAGCTCTGGACGTACTGTAGGCTTGTGCATCTCCTGATCTGAAGGCAGTATTGCGTGACTTCAGCAGGAGTCGAACTTCCCTGTTCATCCAAGGCTTCTGATTAGGGTATGTGGTGATCTGTTTCTGGGTTGTAACACTGTCGATGGTGGTATTGATATGATCCAATACAGAGGAAGTGAATGAGTCAATGTCCGTGTGAGCGCCACTGGTGGCTTGAGAAGCAAACATACTCCAGTCTGTGTTTAGAAACCTTTCCTGGAGTGTGGAGTCTGCCCCCGCAGGCCACACCTTGATGGTCTTTACTGATGGCTTCACACGGTTGATGAGGGGTGAATATTTGGGTGATAGAAACAAAGAGAGGTGATCTGACTGTCCCAGGTGGGGGAGGGGTGTTGCAACGTAAGCTCCCGCCATGTTTGTGTAAACATGGTCTAAGGTTTTGTTTCCTCTGGTGTGGCAGGAAACATGCTGGTGAAACTTGGGTAGCACTGACTTTAGGTTTGAATGATTAAAGTCACCTGCAACAATAAACGCAGCTTCCGGGTGATCAGTCTGTTGTTTACTGATGGCTGTGTGAAGTTCTTTCATAGCAAGCTTGGCATCAGCATCCGGAGGAATATAGGCCGCAGTGATAATAGTGGAGGTGAACTCCCGCGGTAGATAAAACGGTCTACATTTAACCATGAGAAACTCCAGGTTAGCTGAACAATGACTCCCAACAATAGCAGAATTTGTGCACCAAGCTTTGTTAATATAAATGCACAATCCACCCCCTCTGCTCTTCCCGGAGCCATCTAGTGTTCTATCCGCCCGGAGTGTGTGGCGTCCCGCTAGCTCAATAGCGGTGTCCGGTATTCCGCTGTTTAACCAGGTTTCAGTGAAGATTAGGACGTTACAGTTCAAAAGTTTCTTACTGTGTGTAATGCTGAGTCGAATCTCCTCCATTTTGTTCACTAGCGATCGTACATTGGCAAGGAAAATGCTGGGTAAAGAGAGCCGGTAAGGAGTTAGCCTTAGCTTAGCTCTTAGACCTCCACGCTTACCCCGCCTTTGTTTACGATCACAGCGCCGCCTTCTAGCACTTCCGCCCGGCCGGGCAGAGCGCATCGCCTCGGGCGTCCTAGCGATCTCAGGAAGGAGTTGAAGATTGTCCATAAAACTGTCGGAAATTCGCAAACCAATATCCAAAAGCTCACAACGGGTGTACGATGTAAAAGCACAACTGTTCTGTACGAACAGACCCAAGATGAACAAGAAAAATACCGCAAAATTGCAGAATCTGGAGAGACGCTGAGCCTCGCGATCTACTCGCGCCGCCATCATTGGTCACACGTCCAAGATCGGTCGTAACCCGCCGCCTTTCTTGGGTACAATGAAGTACGGGCTGTAGAACCCGGACCTCATATCGGCTTGAGGGACCGGCTCTATCGCGTCCTTCGCCAGTAGGACAGCGATCTCCACCCTGAGCACGGGGGCGTTCGCCTCCACTACAGTCGTGAAGTGAACGCCCCTGAACTTGGGGGGACGCCGGGCGAACTGAATCGCATAGCCGAGTCTGATGGTACGGAGGAGCCACCGAGACGGGCTGGGAAGCGCTAGCCAGGCTCCCAGACTCCGAGCAAGGGGGATCATCGGCACCACAGACGTACCCGCAGCGGGGCAGCGAGGCGGAACGCAGGGATCCGGCTCGGACGGCATGGGAGTAGCCCGGAGCGGGATCTGAGTGTGCTGTGCAACACTTACCTGCATCCGCGGAGAGGACGTGCGAGTGTGGGGAGGCCGCTTGTGTGCGTCCCGACAGCCGGCGTCCCCTGCTGGCAAAGGGAGAGGTACTTGAGGGTGGCGAGGCATGGGAGCGTCGACCACCGCCAAGCGCGCTCTCTTGGCACCCAGAGATATTGGAAACTGCTCTTTTATTGAAGTTTTGGCGGAACAGACAAAACTTGAAGTTTTGGCGGAACAGACAAACAAAAGATTTTCCCCCGGCCCTCCTCCGGGGGAAGGAGTGGTGCTGCAGCCATCTCCCTCAGAGCAGTTTCCTCCATCTCTGGGTGGCCCGTCTCAGGGCCGCTTGCGACGACGATTGCCACCTGGCTTGGCAGCGGCCTGAGCGGGCTGGACGTCCTTCCCACGGCCGGCCCCACGCCGACGGCTGGTGGAAGGCTGCTGCGGCGGCGGGTGGACGTCCTCGGCGACGAGTAGTCGGAGGCGCTGCCGCCGGCAGCGGGGTGGAGGCAGCAGCGGGCCGCCGGGGCAGGATGTGTTTGATCGCCTCCGTCTGCTTCTGGGCGGCCGAGAACTGCTGGGCAAAGCTCTCGACCGCGTCGCCGAATAACCCAGCTGACGAGATGGGGGAGTCCAGGAACCGATATTTATCGGTCTCCCTCATGTCAGCCAGGTTCAACCAGAGATGACGCTCCTGGACCACAAGCGTGGACATCGCCTGACCGATGGCACGGGCGGTGACTTTCGTCGCCCGGAGGGCGAGGTCCGTCGCCGTCCGGAGCTCCCGGAGGAGCTCTGGGTCAGGCCTACCCTCGTGCATGTCAAGGAGTGCCTGGGCCTGGTGGACCTGAAGCAACGCCATGCCATGCAAGGCGGACGCAGCCTGTCCGCAGGCCTTGTAGCTAAGATCGAGTACTTTAAATTAATTCATTTAAAGTAATGATTTACGTTTTTTTATTCATTTAATTCTTAAAGGCACAATATGTAATTTTACACCACTAGAGCTCTATGGAGACAGATTAGTCTCATTAATAATTCACGCAAAAAACAAGATGCACACATGTGTAGCCAATTTCACATGCATAAAACCAAATTCACGTGCGCAAATTAAAATTATACATTCATAAAATACATTTCACAAATGCAAAACACAATTCGTAGATTTACAACTGTGCACAAAAACTTCTGAATGTTTAAAATGTACACGTTCATCCTGTAATTTGAATGTGCAAATCGTCATTCACGTGTGAATTGCTTTGGATTTGTGCGTGTGTGTTTTTGAGACTTTCCTGGCAGCACTCTCCTCCCACCCGGATCAGTCAATAAACTCCAAATTACTGCTCATTAATAGTAGGGTAGTTGTTCAATTTAGGTATTGTGGATTAAGGGATGCAGAATAAGGCATTAATATGTGCATTATACACCGATCAGGCATAACATTATGACCAGGTGAAGTGACTAACACTGATTATCTCTTCATCACGGCACCTGTTAGTGGGTGGGATATATGTGGGTGGGCAAGTGATAATTTTAATGTGTTGATGAAGCAGGAAAAATGGGCAAGCAATGGGTCAGAGCATCTCCAAAACTGCAGCTCTTCTGTGGTGTTCCCGGTCTGCAGTGGTCAGTATCTATCAAAAGTGGTCCAAGGAAGGAACAGTGGTGAACCGGTGACAGGGTCATGAGTGATCAAGGCACATTGATGCACGTAGGGAGCGACGAGCTACTGTAGCTCAAATTGCTCAAGAAGTTAATGCTGGTTCTGATAGAAAGGTGTCAGAATACGCCAACAGTGGGCATGTGAGCATCAGAACTGGACCACGGAGCAATGGAAGAAGGTGGCCTGGTCTGATGAATCACATTTTCTTTTACATCACGTGGATGGCCTGGGTGCATGTGCGTCGGGGAACACATGGCACCAGGATGCACTAAAGGAAGAAGGCAAGCCGGCGGAGGGAGTGTGATGCTTTGGGCAATGTTCTGCTGGGAAACCTTGGGTCCTGCCATCCATGTGGATGTTACTTTGACACGTACCACCTTCCTAAGCATTGTTGCAGACCATGTGCACCCTTTCATGAAAACAGTATTCCCTGGTGGCTGTGGCCTCTTTCAGAAGGTTAATGCACCCTGCCTCAAAGCAGAAATGGTTCAGGAATGGTTTGAGGAGCACAACAACGAGTTTGAGGTGTTGACCTGGCCTCCAAATTTCCCAGATCTCAATCCAATCGAGTATCTTTGGGATATGCTGAACAAACAAGTCCGATCCATGGAGGCCCCACATCGCAATTTACAGGACTTAAAGGATCTGCTGCTGACATCTTAGTGCCAGATACCACAGCACACCTTCAGGGGTCTAGTGGAGTCCATGACTCAACGAGTCAGGGCTGTCAAAAGGCAGCAGGAGATTCAGAGGAAGTAAGAGGTAACCAGTTGGCTGACGCAGCTGCAAAGGAGACTGCTAAAAAAACATGCAAAAAGGTAATAGAATTGGGGGAAGTTGCTATGATGGCACATGTAACTAATTTACCTGATATTGATATCAAAATGCTGCAGAGTCAACCAACTGAGGCTGACTCAAAATACTGGGCCTCAAAAGGCTGTAAGCCAGACGAACAGGGAATTATCAGATACTCTGAGGGGAAAGTGGCCTTGCCAAAATTAACACTTGTGTTGCTCATACGTCATTATCATGGTCTCTCACATACCAGTTCTGCAAAAACGGCACAAGCAATCAATGCTTTGTATTGTATAGCAGATGTACACAAGACAACTAAATTACTCTTAGACTCTTTATTACTCTTAGTGTCTAATTTGTGCAAAAAATAATATTCATCGACCTGTAAGTCATTCAGCCTTACCATTTCCAGAGGCTCCATTTCAACATTTGCAAATAGATTTTACGCATATGCCACCTGTTCAGAATTGCAAATATTTGTTAGTGATTGTTGACAGATTCAAAAAAGTGGCCAGAAGATTTCCCATGTGCGAGGGAGAATGCAAAAACAGTGGTCAAGATTTTGTCCAAAGAAATCATACCCAGATTTGGGATACCGACTGTAATCGAAAGCGACAATGGAACACCTTTTGCATCAAAGATAACACAATTATTGGCTAAAACATTGGCTATTGATTGGCATTTCAATATCCCGTACCATCCACAATCGTCGGGCGTGGTCGAGAGATCTAACAGAACGATCAAAGACCGATTAACAAAAGCGTGTTTAGACAGGGGAAGAAATTGGATGACTGTATTACCAGCAGTTTTAGCTGAAATACGAATGACACCATCCTCCAAGACAAAAATGTCTCCTTTTGAAATCCTAATGGGTAGGCCTTTCCCGACCCCATGGGTCAAAGGCCGCGCTGGCGTTTTGTCCTTAGGTGAGATGGAGGTGATCATGGAGGACTATGTCACAGAGCTGGTTGAGAAATGTAATTCTATTTTTTTTTTTTTTTTTTTTTTATTAATAAAAAACTTTAAAACTCATATGGCAAAAATACAATTGCACATTAAATCATTTTTCAAGCATTATTCCCACAAAAATTAAACATTTTTACACCAAAACAATTTGTTTAACATTCACTGTCAACATACAAGCTTACAATTTATAATTGTATTTGCAGTCCATTCTCAGTCTTAACTATATAAGGATTGTTTTTTAGTTAATTCTATTAATGGTGATGTCTCACTAAAATTTCCTCTCCCCTCAGAAAAATCAACACATCAGTTTGTGCCCAACCAACAGGTGCTGATAAGATGATAAGCCAGTCAAGGTCGGAGAGCCAAAATACCTCGGGCCGGCTACAGTGATTGCAGTGACGAGGACAGGAGTGCTGACTGACCTGCAGCCGCAGTGGATACATGCAAGTAGACTGAAGGCTTCCCCGTGCCAAGGGGGACATCCAGATTAACTAGGAGAGTAAACATATGGGCGGAAAGGAGCTGACGAACGCAGCATTACGTCCATATGCGATCTGATTAGTTAATCTGTACCAACAACAACACATCGACGAGGAGGCCAAGAACGGAATGGTCTATAGATCGCAATATTAGACAGAACTGAAAATAATCATATTAATAATCATATTCTTTTGTATTTGGTATCTGGAGAGTGACTGAGGATCCGATACTTAGTGTCGGAAGTGCAATAACAGTGTTTATTCATTCAACCCGGCTCCCAGATAACCAATATGCATTTGCTTGCTCTTATTTGAAAGGTACTATCCCTTAAAAAACAGCCTTAGCTATTTTCCTAAAGGTGAAGCACTAAATCATAAATGGTTTAAAGTGGCCATTGTTAATATTTTCTTATTTCTTGGGCTTCACTTTCTAACTTTCCTTGTATAACACTGACTTTTCTGCCATGGTACGTGTGCACAATCAGACAAAACATTCTGTAGTCCTTGGACACATTCGCACACACCCAGACATCCCTGACAAAACATTAAGATACACATACACACATTTTGCGCACATACATGTTTCACTTACACCTTTATATATGACCTTTCTTCCTTAATAAATTTGAGAATGTTATAGTACTGCAGTGTCTGTGGTTCCTTGAGCATTCTCCCAAGATATCTTGCGCTGCTGCTGCTGCCACACATCACAGGGGTGGACATCGACTGATGATTGAGAATATTGAAATATTGATAAGTCTACCTAAAAGTTAAAATCTAACACGGACCAACACAAGGCAAGGCAAGTTTATTTGTATAGCACATTTCATACACAGTGGCAATTCAAAGTGCATTACACATAAATTAAGTTAAAATAGTCATAAGTGAATAAAATAAAAATATATATAGTATAACAGTTATAGGAATTAAATATAACGATGAAATCCCCTATCTGGGGTGGAAGAAAATGGAGAGTCAGGTTTACTTTAAAATATTTGTCAGGTAACTGTGCGTTTAGACAGTACCCTTACAGACAAATCTTCTTGGCCTAACTTGAGGGCGTTCTCTAGATGTTTTACCCGCCAGAGCTGATCTAAACGGGTCTTCCTCGCACCGGAGGGAGTACTCAAAAAATATATTTGTCAGGTAACTGTGCATTTAAACATTACCCTTACAGACAAATCTTCCTGGACAGGAACACCAGGGCTATCTCTACTTTGTTCGACCGTCAGAGCAGATCTACACGGTCCTTCCTCTTACCACCAAGGCTATACAGATCTATCCGTCAGAGCAGATCTAAACGGATCGTCGGGATTTCGATTTATCGCTCCCCCGTCTCTCAACCTCTTCCACCCAGACAGCCTTAACAATATAAAAAATTATAAAAAATAAGAAGTATAATTAAAAACTAAAAATAAAACAGGATTAAATTGAAACACATAATTAAAGTGCAAGCAGTTCGGACAAAGCACAGAGCTCATTGAGTAAATGCATAAGATAAGGTGCAATCAGTCGGACGTACAGTGGCATAGCTCATTCAGTAAATGCACAGCTAAACAGATGTGTTTTGAGTCTGGATTTGAAAGTGGCTACTGTTGGAGCACATCTGATCTGTTCAGGAAGCTGGTTCCTGCTACGGCTGGCATAATAGCTAAAAGCAGACTCTCCTTGCTTTGAGTGAACCCTTGGTGTTTCTAATTGACTTGATCCTGATGATCTGAGTGATCTGTTGGGTTTGTATTTAATCAGCATATCTGCAATGTATTAAGGTCCTAGGTCATTGAGTGATTTATATACAAGTAATAGTACTTTAAAATCGATCCTAAATGTTACTGGAAGCCAGTGTAAAGACCTGAGGACTGGTGTGATATGGTCATATTTTCTGGTTCTGCTCAGAATCCTGGCAGCAGCGTTCTGTATGAGCTGCAGCTTTCTAATGGTCTTTTTGGGAAGGCCAGTGAGAAGACCATTACAATAGTCCACCCTGCTGGTGATAAAAGCATGAACGAGTTTCTCTAAGTCTTGCCTGGAAATAAAGCTTCTAATTCTTGCAATATTTTTCAGATGATAGTAAGCTGATTTAGTTATTGCTTTGACATGACTACTGAAACTCAGGTCTGACTCCAAAATCACACCAAGATTCCTGACTTGATTTTTTGATTTTAGACCTTTAGCCTCAAGATATGCGTTCACCTTGAGAATTTCATCTTTGTTTCCTAATGTAGTGATTTCAGTTTTGTCTTTGTTTAACTGAAGAAAGTTTTGGCACATCCAACTGTTAACTTCATCAATGCATTTACATAGAGAGTCAATGGGGCTGTAGTCATTAGGTGATAGGGCTAAGTAGATCTGGGTGTCGTCAGCATAGCTGTGGTAAGTTATTTTTCATTATTTGGTTCAGTGGCAGCATGTACAGGTTGAATAGGAGGGGTGCAATAATTGACCCTTGTGGGACTCCGCATGTCATGGATGTCCACTCAGACTTATGGTCACCTATACTCACATAATAACCTCTCCCTTCTAAGTATGACCTGAACCATTTGAGGACCATTCCAGAAAGCCCAACCCAATTTTCTAGCCTGTCAAGAAGTATGTTGTGGTCAACAGTGTCGAATGCAGCACTGAGGTCGAGTAGTACCAGAATTGATGTTTTGACTGTATCTGTATTGAGGCGAATATAATTTATAATCTTTATGAGCGCTGTCTCTGTGCTGTGATGCGGTCGGAAACCAGATTGAAAATTGTCAAAGTATCCGTTTGAGTTCAAGAATTTGTTCAGCTGACTGAAAACAACTTTTTCAATGATCTTGCCTATGAAGGGGAGATTTGAGATTGGTCTGTAGTTGCTCAGTATGGAGTTATCCAGTTTTCTCTTTTTAAGGAGAGGCTTTACTACTGCAGTTTTAAGGGAGTTTGGAAAAGTCCCAGAAAGAAGTGAGGCGTTTACCACTTCTAGGAGATCTGCTTCTAAACAGTTAAACACACTTTTGAAAAAAGAAGTGGGGAGTGTGTCAAAAGCGCATTATTAGGTCATAATGTTCATGATGTTATGCCTGATTGGTGTAAGCAGGCACGTGCACAGGTAGGGCTCAACCTGTGCAGAGCACAAGCCCTTTTTGCCCTTACACTCCGAAGTGCCCTTTTTTTGGTGGTAGTATTTTTTGTTCCTGCTTCAATAAATCAATAGTTTTGGTAAGTGCATTTGAGTTTGACTTTTGTAAAATGTTAATAATATATTGATAAGTAATACAACCACATTTAATTTGTTTTTGCCACCGAAAAATCATAAATAAGCAAAGTTGCGCCCATAGACCGCCAAGAGCGCCCGCGCTGTTTCCTACTGGAACTTACACAAAGTGACTGAGTGATCCTCGTCATCTAGGTCAAATATATTTCGTATAAATTTGTTCTTGGATTTATGATTGCTAATACAATTAATTTGTTAACATGTAATAATATCATGGTCGCATGTTTAATTCATTTACGTTGTTGATATATGC